>VDFB02358134.1:195642744-195802085 GCA_007258455.2 Sequoia sempervirens | reverse complement strand
TGTCATCTGATGAACCCGAAAGAATAAAGGAAATACTGTGGTAAATTATTCCGGCCTTAATACATTAAAAGGCGGGTTACTAAAGTGTTCTTGAGATGCACATGTTTTAAATCAATGAATATGTTATAATCTTGACAAAAAAGTTGCTCAACGGTTACTGATAAGGCTGGCGACTATGTTGAAGGAATGAGATCATTGATGCTCAAGATATGCGGTTGCCCGCCATCGCGTGATCCAAAGTTGCATGATCTTTACTGATTGCGATATCACGGGCAACCACCATGTGGACTTCCTTGGTAGTGTATGGTATGGTGTGCCCTTTATTGCCATGTTGGTGATTGTGTCAGCTTGTTTTGAATGCGGTCGTTCGATAATTTGATCTAACTGAAAGATCGATAGCTCAAATTTAAATCTGCATCAAATATGGTTGGAGTTGTTTGTGCAACACGTGAGTGAGCTTTAATGGCAGATGAGACACCTACTGGCATGATTTGATCGACATAAAATCAATTCTCCTGCTTTATTTGTATCACAAGGCATTCAAGTATTTTGCAGAGCAGTTTCAGAGCTGAAAGAGAAGTTGCGAATCTTTGCAGCCAGAATTTGGGACTTCTACGAACAAAGACGTGAGTTAATTTTTGTGCCTCCCGATCACTCTGCACTTGAATTTGGGAAAAGATTTGTTGTGTTTGTCATTGAGCTTGTTGATAAACGTGTTAGGGATATAGTTTAATTATAGTTGTGAGAAATTACAGTGTTTTGTTTTGTAATTTCCTCTCTGGTTAGTCCTAGCTATTTGAAGTGTAACATTGTAAAGAGGCCCTAGTTTGTCTGAGATGGCACCACCAAAGCAACATTCTGGCCAAATTGACTATTTAAAAAGAAACCTATACGATGATTCTTGGATCAGTTGCCCTTGTCAACAAATGATAGAAAGAAGGGATTGGTTTTGATGCGAGGGAAAATCTGGGGGAAGGGTTAGTATATAATTTCTCTAACATAGCCGATGCTAGGGTTCCTCTCACAGGCTTGGAAATGTTTAGATTGTGGTATGGAAAAAGGAATTTTCCTCACCCCTTTTCAAACGGCTAGATGTATGATTTGGGAAAGCTGGTGGTACCAAATGTGTTTCCTAATGTAGACCTACTTAGGGCAGTGGCCACAAGATATGACCCTATCACACAGGTAATTAGGGATAATGATGGAAGGGTTTTATTAAGCCTTAATAGAGATGATATCCAACATATTTTTGACTTGAGTGAACCAAGTGAAGACTTGGTTCCTATCAATCTTGAGGAAATGAAGCAGGAATATGCAAAGTTGAAGTCTCTTTTTAGAGCTAAGTTGCTTCCACCTCATCTGGCTAGGGAAGGAGGTTCAAGATTTCATATCAGCCCCAATGACCAGGAACCTTTCAGATTAAATTGTTTTGTAGATCATTTCTTGGCCACTTTCTATTCATTGTGTTAGATTTTGGGTTTCAGTCCTGGTGCGGTGATGCCCATTGCATATATGTTCATGGGGGTGCAAATACAACACCCTAACTTCTCCGTGACATATAACTTTGCTTCTTTTTTGGCTGATATGATACATGAAGGGCTGCCAAAGTTGCAGAAAATGATATTGACACTCAATTCTTTTAGTATTCTATGTTGATGCATATGTTCTTGTTCAAAAATGATGATTTCTTCTTTGAAAAGATGGAATTAAGGCAATCGGTTGATGAAAAAGGTTTACCAATACAATTATGGGTTGCAGATTTATCTTGCAATAAGGAAAGCACCAGTTATGTGCAATTTGATAATTGCTTTGCTTCCAGATTGAGGGCTAGATTGATGGTGAATGTAGGGTATGTGCAGGATCATCATGGAAAAAATAGGCCCTTAAGTGGCAAAAAATTCAGAAAAATCAGAGTTAGGCAACTTGACGTAAAAAATTGAAGTTATCTATATTATTTCAAAAAAATGTAACAATGGAATCTATAGCAAATTGAATGTAGTTTCTAAACTACTAGGTTTGTTTTAAAAAAAAAATCTATTTGGTGAAAATTTGAAATTTCAATACAGTGGTACTTAAATTTCAGGGAAAAAAAAAGAAGTAGGTGTCTGTTTGACCACCTTAACCACAATAAAATGATAATTATTTTTTATAAGATTTTAGATATAAGTAGAGGACTCATGCCCTGATGTGATGCATTTTTTTTTGTAATTTTTTTCTAAGTAAATAATTAATTATGAATTTTTTATTACAACTTTTTAAAAACTATAAAAACTTGTATGTCTAACCACCTTAACTTGGTCAAAACTTCATAAAATTCAATTTTTCTTTTTTTAATCCTATAGTATGTAAAGCATAGAATGTGACATATGCTTCGGATTAAAAAAATGTGATATCGTTTGAAAGCTATAGATATTTTTCAATCAACATATTAATTAGGACTTTAGTCATAATTTGAATAGGAAATGAATAATAATTACTTATTAAATTCAAAGTAAATCATAATTTATATCGGTGGAAAGCTAAAAATCTCCTTTAAAAACCCTTTTCATTTTATCAATTTTGGGTAAAAAAATAGTCGTCAGCCACATAGCCATCATATTGCCACTTTTTGGCCCATCGTGATCCTGCACATACCCTATACGTAGGATCCCTAAGGAATTACATGATTTCCTTAGGCCAAAGGGAAGGAAGCCAGAATTAAGAGTCTGCCATAACTAGGGTGATATTATCCCATATCCAGTCAACACTGTTTTGAGGGTGTATGGTTTTCAAGGAACCCCTCTTATACTTCCATAAAATGTGCCATGAAGAATGGGGTTTGCAGAAGTTATGTGGCAAATAGGTTGTATCCATGAAGACAACCTCACTGGGATGGGTAAGGGAACATTTTTCCTTGATTATATAGTGGTGTATGATTTTACATTTTCAAAAGGAGGTTGGGTGCATTTTGAGAAATTCTTTGATGATTACCATTTGAGGTGTGCTCCAAAGCGGCAACATGATCCTGAGGGTTTTTTTTCCCTTTTCAGACAAAGAATAAAAGCTGCAAAGTTTGTGCATGAATTCAACTTTCTTGAGGACCTGATTAGAAATGAGTTTGACCTAAATAAATAGGAGTTGAACAAGGAGAAATGGATAGCTTATAATAAGCTATTAGACATTGTGCACAAAATGGATCTGAAATATGATCCATTGTTGGATTTTAGTCCCCACCATCAAAAAATTGATTTTCTGATGGAGAACTTCAAAGAGATTATGGGAACCTTGAGAACCAAGAAGATAAACTTAGAATTGAGTTTGGGTGTACAAGAACAAGGTGCCAAACCAATTGAAACAAGGCCAACATACCAACCTATAGAAAGGTGGCCCATTTATAAGAGGAAAAAAGATGATAACAGTGATGAAGAGGAAGTGGACAGAAAAGGAAAGAAAATAATGAAGGTGCCTCCACAACCATGTCCAAAATTCAAAGTGTCTAGGGCAGTCAAAGTCATTGATTTAGAATCATCTCCAGAAGATAGTCTCTCATCACCACCATCCAAGCCAAGCCCTAAAGACAAAGAATTGATCAACCACAGGAGGGTCTAATGGGTGAAATTATTGTTATTGATCATGATATGCAGGTTGGTATGCCTTCCCCTCCTAGTCCAGCTGAATTGGTTTTATCTGATTTAGATATGAAAGGAAAAAGTGTACAAGATACAAGAATGGATGCATGCAAGGAGTTTCTAGATGACAATACATTTGTAAAAACTCTTGTATTCTTGCAATTGTTATGGAGGATGAAATTTGAAGAATATCAAGATAAATGTAAGAAGAGAAGAGAACTAAGACCTAATAGGTCATACCAGGAGAATGATGAGGAGGTGAAAGTTGAATTAATGGAAGAATTTAAGAACATCACTCCTGAAGAAGGACGAAAACTGGTGAGTCAGGCTGGTGTATTGATTCTGCCTAAATGGGACATTGCAGATGTTATAGCATTTAATGCTATTCTAAAGTCCAAGCATCCCTTGCAAGACTTTGAAGAGGAAGTCAAGGCAACATTGCAAGATTCTACCTTCAGTGAGGAATATGAAACGTTGGAAATTTGGGCATTGGTCCCTCAAGGAAGAAAGCCAAATGTTACATATATTAATCTAAATTTTAGAGGAGGATTAATAAGAAAAAGAGCTTCAGAGACCTCAACCACTGATGCCACTAATTTGACTGTGAATGTGGCCAAATTGGCCCAAAAGACTGCTAAAAGGGAGGAGGCTGAAAAGAAGAGCCTAATGGAGAAGTATAGCCTTTTGATTGAGGAATACAACAAGATGCAGCAAAAAAATGTTGAGTTGCAGACTAAGGTGGAAAGGTTTAGGTATAAACAGATTGGGGAGACATCAAGTGCTCTGAGAACCAGTACATTACCTTCCATAGCAGGGTCAGTGCCTCCTGCTTCTCCAATTGTTTCCACACTAGGGTCTCCCAGTCAGAATCCTGCCCTCACCCCTTCTTTAAAGGAAATTGATGAAGAAACAGAGTGCTCTGTTGATCCTACAAAGAAGCAGCTCTTGCAAAGAATTGATGAATTACAGACATCATTAAAGTTAAGTGAGGAGGGATCTCTTTCAAAGAAAAAGGAGATTGTTACTACTGTCTTAAGACATTTAAATGAAAAGGTTGATAATAAATTTCTATCTATATATTCTTTATATTCTTTGTTGTTAGATGCAATAAAGAATATTGATAGGGATTAGGAGGTGGTGATACCATTGATTAAAAATTGGATCCCTAGGGCCAGTGATTTGGATGTCATGTATAAGGCCTCAAGGTTTGATACAAATAATAGGCCCCAATCATTAAAGCCTACTCAAGTATTAGTTAAGTCATTGTAGGGTTTTGAGACCCTACTAGATGATTTGAGTAGGAAGATTAGGGAGTTGGTGAAGAATTTCAATGATTGGGGTAACACATTGTTACCTGATATAATTGATGAGCAGGGGAAAATCAAGTTTTTCCAACAATGGCAGGATCAAGCAAGTGAGGTCATCAATGATCAAATTAAATTAATTTGTGATGACTCAGATTATGATTTGTTGGTGAGTTTTATGGATAAGATTATTAGTACCAGCTCATTTTTGGAATCTTTTGAAAGAGATGCAAATTAGGTAGCGGTAAAGTACACACCTTATAGTGCCAAGGTGAATGAGGTAATTAATTTTGACTGGCCGACTGATCAAGAATACCAGAAATGGGTAATTAAATATTTGACTGAGGAAGAATAAAAAGAATGGACTACTAACAGGTGGTAAATTAGATGCTACGGTTACAATGGTTTCTAATTTTGCTTTGATGGCAGTCTCGATGCGGGTTTCTTGTGGTTTTTGTTGTTGCATCAACTTTCCTCAACTGACATGATGAACAAGAATATTCTCCAAGGTAATGGCTATTGTAACAATTTTTGGAATATCACCAGGTGTGCCAATTGGTTGGGGACATGTGTACTTTCTGGCCCGATGCTTGTTTGCTCCTTCATTTTCTATAAGAAGGATTTCAAGGCCAGAAGTACAGGTTAGCAAGTTAGATAATTTTTGGGTCAAGTCTAGGTGAAGTTGTAGAGAAAATTGTAAAGTTCAATGGTTTTAGAGAAAATGCAATTTAGGTTTTGAGTCATTCTGTAACTGGTTTTGAGTTCATGGGGATTTAATTTTGTATAACAGTACTAGCATTTGAGTTAAAATGATAAATTCAAGCTCATGTCTCTCCATTGTACATGCATATCCGAACTTTGAATAAAATAACTAAGGGTTGTTTCATTCATCTCACTGTTGTGGTGTGTATGATTCTATTTTAGCTTTAATTCAAGGAATTAATTAAAATGCTTGAATGGGATTATAGGCGGATATGTTCTATATAAGGATTTGATAAGTAGTACTGAGTTAGAGTACATATTGATGAGATTACAATGCAAGGTCATCAAGGATTTCATATGTTATGTGTTAAATCTATCATATACCCTTAGATGCTTATGAATTTGACTCCTCCAATGGATAAATGGCACTGATCTAAGTTGTAATTATCCGTATGATTCAATATTTGTTTGTCTTTGCCTAGAGCTTGCTACAAATTCCAAATCAATGACTATCTTATGTTGTGGATTGTGTTGTAGTTATCTCATGCTCCAAATAGTTGATATTATCGATGAATAGCCAATTCTATTCGATATTATCCTATCGTGTTGAGCTACTTAGTGAGATTATTTGTTATTGTTAATGTTGTTTATAATAATGGTGCAGAGGTTGTAAACACATTAAGGGATTACCCTCCTGGGTCTTGCAGAGCCCGAAGTGTAGGAGGATTTTTTAAAGTCCTCGTCAGTTGGTCCAGGTCCTTCGAGTTTCCCTTGATTGGAATTGGAAATTCCATGGGTAGATTAGAAGATAAACCTGGTTACATTGTAAAAAACAAACCAACAAACTCTTCTTTATGTTCTTTAAATGGTTTTTGTGACTTTATAAGGGTCTTTCCTTTGTATTTAAGCTTTCTTTCCTTATCCAAGGCCTTTATTTAGATCAAGAGAGTTATTTTAAATGTATGTTTGAGGAAGCCATATGTGTACCTAACAAGTTCTTCAATGTTGCCATAAATTAATCTTGAGTGTGTATGTGTATGGATCCATTTTTGAGGAAGTATAGCTTTTAGTCATTGGAATGCAAACAAATGCAATTGGCAACTATAAAGCCAAATTTTGCAAGCAAATGGGTTTGTTTAAAAGGCTTTAGAAATTTTCAAGAAAATGCAATTGCAGCTGTAAAACCAAATTTTGCATTTAAATGGGTTTTTTTGAAAGGATTTAGAAACTTTCAAGCAAATGGGTTTGTTTAAAAGGCTTTAGAAACTTTCAAGCAAATGCAATTGCAGCTGTAAAACCAAATTTTGCATTTAAATGGGTTTGTTTAAAAGGCTTTAGAAACTTTCAAGCAAATTCAATTGCAATTGTAAAACCAAATTTTGCATTTAAATGGGTTTGTTTAAAAGGCTTTGGAAACTTTCAAGCAAATGCAATTGGCAGCTGTGAAGCCAAATTTTCCATTTAAATGGGTTTGTTTTACAGGCTTCATAAACTTTCAATCAAATGCATTTGGCAGTTGTAAAGCCAAATTCCACAGGGCTTTAGAAACTTTCAAGCAAATGAAATTGGCAGCTCTAAATCCAAATTCGAAACATTTTATGGGTTTATTGAAAAGTCTTTAGAAACTTTCAAGCAAATGCAATTGGCAGCTGTAAAGCCAAATTCCAAAACCTTCACACTTTTGCGCCAAAATGGGAGCTTTGAAATAGGGTATATAAATTAAAATTGGAGCTTTGGAACTGGGTATATCAAAATGGGAGCTTCGGTCTCATAAAAATGCCATAATATGTACAAAAAAACTATGGAATGTTATGAATAAACACACACAAAATAGATTTGTTCATTTAGGGTTTGAAACTTTCAAATAAATGCAATTCAAGCTGCCATGGCAAAGAAAAACCAACCTTGAAAGCTCTGTGGAGGTCGAAGGAGTTCGAAGGTGATGGAAATAGCTCTTGAGGTGGTATGTTGAAGTTATTTGCCCACAAATTCGTCAAACGTTCACCGCTTAACATGGTCCAAGAACTCATGTTCGAAAGTGACAAAAAGCACTGTCAATTCGATAATGACTCTTTTTTAAAATGCCCTAATTCAAGGGGTTTGAACGAACACCCTTTCATTCGAACCCATTAAATTAATATTAAAATGTTGACCTTGATAGGGTTCGAATGAACTGGTAGTTTGTTTGAACCATGGGGTTCGACCGAATGCTTGAATGGGTTCGAGTGAACCCCCTGAATTTGGGAAAGCAAAAAAATGCAATTTTTCCTTCCTCCTTCAAAGTGTAAACCACTTATGTGGCGTCACCAGAGACATTTGGTCAAGTAACTCATGCGCCTTCTCTATGCTTCCAATCCTTGAATAAAAGTGTTGCTAGAAGTGCTTAGCGTATATTCATTATGTCCCTACAAATTACTTAGCCTATAGTCATATACGATCCACAGGCACCACAAGGCTAACTAGTGTAATGAACCTCCATTTGTGTTGTCCTTGATTTGATTATCGACCTACTGTGAAGTCGAGTATTGATTGGTATGTTGTTTGGGTTGTTTTCATTTAATTGTTCCTTCTTGAGTCAAGTCGTGTTTTGAATTTGGGTTGATTATTGTTTTTTAAGTTTTAATTTGCAAATGGAAGGCTTTAGTTAATGAAATAAAGGTATAATTAAATTAAAGAATAAAATCATAAATGATATGATAATTCAATAGGAGAAATTAAACTAGTAGATCAAGTATGTGAGAATTATTAAAAAATGAATTAAGAATTATAAGATTAAAATAAAGAAAATAAATTAAAACATACGGAGTGCAAGTTGAGTTTGAGTCAAAACTAAAATAGTAGTTAAATCAATGAAAATTAAAAAAAGGAGAAGATTCTTGGAAATGGAGGGAACAATAGCAGTGGAGTATTAATTGCATTTGAGTGGAAGTTATCTAGGAGAGGATAGGTAGGCGCATGGTGAGGGCATGCGAAAAAAAGGTTGAAACAGTTTTGTAACCGTTCCATAGAGAAAGGCGACAATCTTGGATCGTGTGGAAGGGGGAGGAACCCGCAGTGAGTTTAGGAGAACGAAGGGGACAGAGAGAGTGGATTATATGTATTTCTTCCAACATTGTAGAATTTTGGGGAATACTTCTAATTTTATTGGGAGAGGTGAAGTTCATCATGCACTTCTGTATCTGAGACTTTCAGATAGGGTTCGAGGATTGGACTAAAGGAAGTTTAATGCAATCAAACTTGCACAATATCTGTTCTCCTTATGGGGAATCGGTCACCCAAGCTGAAGGTACCATATGTTTTGAAAATGGCGGTTATATATATATATATGTGCAACCTTACAAGGTATGGTCTTGTTACCTTTTAAAATACAAACACCATAGATACGATTCTGTATTCCTTATCATTTCAAGAATAGCCAGAATTAAAAGTGTAAGATATTGCATGCATATTCTGAGTTTCTCAACACACTTAATAAATTCTCTTAATTATAGATATCTACCTAAGCCGCGTATCTTTCAAGCTTTCTCACAAATCTCGAATGTATACATTGTTTAGATCTTGCCTTGATGCAATTCCTGGGCATTTTAGAAGAATGTGGATTTTAGCAGATAATTCTTGATACCCTAAATCGGATCTGAAATGAGTTGTAGTATTTCATGATCTGAAAATAAACTGATTTGAACACTGGCACATCTTGGTCCTATTGGAAACCTTTCTCGATGTATTCTGTCAATCTTTCTGCATGCCTTGGCTATGCTTCTATATTGGGCATGCACGTTGATTAGACCCTTCTAGCGTAAATACCTTTCGAATATATCCTTACCATTCTCGATGCCTGTAAATTGGTATCAAACCATTCTCAATTCTCTCTGTAATCTGGCATCCATTTCAATTCCTCTATCGTGCATCAATCTCCTTACCTTATGACCCCATCACACCTGGCCACTCCTGCTCAGATGTTGTAGAGAGGAACCTAAGTCACAACATTTTGAGGATCCTTCAAAATATAGAAGCAGTGTTGCTGGAAATACTTAGCCAATATTCATAGATGATCCATCGACACCATAGGGTTAACGGTCATATTGGTAGCATGACAGCCAGCACGGGCATGAAGGCCAACCATGCGCACCTGATGATCAACTATAGATGCAATGCCATAAAGGTTGCTGTGGTGTGAGGAATGTGTGGCCCGCATCCACTAAACTGCTTGACTGCATGCGCTTTGGGCACAAGCAAAGCTTACAACGTAGGATGTGATCTAGAGTGCCCCATTAATTCAAAGATTTTGAGAGCTTCCTTGCAAATTTACTTTGTGTATATTCTGCAATCTTTTCATTTCTCTCCATGAAATAGACATCTCTTCGAGGCATTCTGTCACAAATTTGAGTGTTTTGTCTTCTTCCTTTAACTCAGATATGTTTATCTTTAGTTCCCTAGCTGATTCTAATTCAGTCTATTCTATATATCTCCGCTTCCTTATTTATGCGAATGAGTGAAGATATGTTACATGTATGTTAAACCTTTAGCTTATTTCCGGGTTATCTTAATAGAATGATAGATCAACAAAGTACATACAATATCTTTTCTTCCCAACCATTTAATCAGACTCGGAAGGGAAAATGTGTTGGCCTTGCATTAATCTATGAATAGTTTACTTCCAAGTTTGAGAATTTCTAAGTACGCAAGTCTATCATGTATTTCTTTCTTTCACAAGAACAGAGATCCATTGCAATATTCCAATGGCCAATTCGACCCTTTACAAACAAACAATTCTCTAAATTTCTTTACATATATTAGATTACCGAATCGATAATTAGTTTTCCTAAACAATTATATTTACATATGTACTTACACTCAAATATTTATATACAAATTAAGCTAGAAGAATACAGATTCTTTATTAGTAAAACTATTGAATATTTTGTATGACTATTTTACTGTGGAAATTATGCTTAAATATAACATACAAATGCAACCGCAATGTTCATGTTCAGTATTCATTCTAAACAACAAAGCTCTAATTGTTAACCTTGTATCACTGTCGCCTCCACACATTAGTTGCTTTCGTTATATGAATTGAGACTTGCTTAGATAATTAATCCTAATCAAGTCTATGGGTGAAAGGGTGTCCTCGTAAATATGATCTTGATCCTCTTAAATAAAAATAATAATTAAGTGCCCTTTCTTGGAATATCATTATTGTAATATTACAAGCTGTAATTTTAATAGGGTTTCATATTACCTTGATAGTAAATTTAGGAATGAATTAAGTAAATATTGATGATTAAAAGATTTAATTAAGTTGAGTGGATTAAAGGTTATAGAATAGAAGTTTAAATTTATAAGTAATCTTTAATTATATTATTATGAAAGAAAGGTAATTTGTAGGGTAATTGATTGCTTAAGGATAGGTGAATAGAGAAATTGAACTAGAATACCATATGTGAGTTAAAGAATATTGATTGCTATTATACTTGTTTATGGGTATAATTGTATACGTTCTTTCTATGAAGGTGTCAGAAATATAATGTTCTGGAGGGAAATGATTTGTTTATATGTTTAGCTCAAATAAAGAATTATATGTCCTTTGTATGAATTTTGATCCAATTACATGCAAGGTTGTAGATAAAGAATTTTTAGAAAACTCGGAATGAATTTCAATGTAAACTTATTTTGTATCCTGTGTTATTTATAGCATTATTTAGGAATGTGAGATAAAACGCCTTATGGATTCAATGTGTAATTCTTAGCTCCTTCATGGATTTATTGTGTGAAGTGTTGTGTCGATTTGTGATGAGAATATCTGTGAGCTTTGTTCAATGTCTCAATCATGATGCATTGTTGGTTGACTTTTCCTTTGACTATTGTGGTGGATTTTGGTATTGCGATGGTTATGAGATATTATTTTGGGAGGAAGCCCGGTTGAGCCATTTGGTTCTTGGGAAGATTTTGATTTTGTGAGTTGGTTAAGTTGATTCTTTGTGAACTATTGTTCGTATGATCTATTTGATGTTATGGGTTTAGCCTTGCACTTGAAAATAGTTTCGTTATGAAGATTTTGTGTAGAATGGTGTATGTCTTGCTTAATGCAAATTATCATGTGGCTTTATATGTTGTGCATGGGGCTTACCCTGATAGTGTCTTTTGAGTTTTGTATTTCATAAGGGGAGTGGCTTCTAATGGGGGCCGGGACCCGGAAGAGGTCCCAGGGTAACTCATTGGAAGTTTATTAATCAAGTGAAAACATTAATATTTAATTAGGGGTTTTGGATAGAATTACACATTAACAAGATATAAGTGAATGCCTCACTCATGGCTCAAGTGCTTGTATGGGCTTGAGATGAGTTGAGAAGGCCTGGAATGGCAAAATCATTGTCTTGTCCTTATGAAAGATAATCGATGCCGCATTGGATTGCATGTGGGGCCAGGTTTCGTAAGAGGTTACCAGGGTAACTCATGTTGGGGGCCGAAACCTAGGAAGATTCGCCAGGGTAACCCATGCAACATTGCGATGACACTCTTCCTTTAACAACTATGTATGCTTGTTTCCCTCTATATTATTCTTGGGCCTCTGGAAGCACATGTTGGCATTTGTATGTTGATGCTTTATTGGTTATTCCTTATGTTGGGCACATCTTCTGTTGGTTATATCTTGTGTTGAGATTGCCTTATGTTATTGTGGATCTTGTTGTGAAGTCTTGTATTCTTGTTATGTATGATGGTTATTGTTGGGGATCCTTCTTGTCATCTCTTAGCACGGGGGGTGGGCCTTCGGGTCCACGTGGTTGGGTGGAACGTGCTATGCACCCCATTGGGTCCCCAGTTGTCGATTGAAAAGTGCAAAATTGTACCTTGCAGTGACTCCTGAGTTATACCAGAGTTGGATCCAGTATTCCAGCTTTGTACTCCTTCATTTCAAATGTATCATTCTATTTTATTATATCTATCGCATTCATGTTGGGAAGTGGCATTGTAATATTGTAACCCTTGATTAATGTGTTGATCATGTTCATATTATTTTATGGTTACTGGTGTATTCTTACCATCCATGTGATGTAATGATGTTGTTGTGAAAAGTAATGCAGTCTTGTAAACCCGAGGGATTTGTTATATGTAGTTCATGTTTAGTTTCATATCATGTGAAATATGATTATTATGATGTATGTTAGTACTTTAAAAAAAAAATTGGTGCCATAAATGTTAAATGTATTGTATCCTTTGGGGTTGCTTGGTAGGGAATTACAGATGGTATCAGAGCGTAGGTTCATACAGTGGGGCACTATGAGCCCATTGTGTTGACCTAGCTACTCGTACCTGTAAGGGTGTGTCAGTTTGTGTGTGTAGTTTGTACTTGGTTGCTCTAGTTTGTCTTCGGGTGATGTAGGACCAAAAGTGCAGAGAACCTGTGGAAAGGATAGGACCCTCGGTGTAGTGCGCAATGCAATGATATCCTTCCTACCGGAAATTCATTTTGGGACTCTTGTGTTACCTTTTAGTTGTCTTGTGGTGTCTCTAGTGTGAAGTGAATTTGAGTGTGTATGTAGTGAATGTGTGTTAAATCTGAAATTATGTGTGTTTTGAAGTGATAATTATGTTTCTGTTTTTGAAAAGGCCATAAATTATGATCTTGTGACACATATATTGTGAGATTTTGCATTGAGTAATGAATAGAATGTAGTACAAGATGTTTAAATGATGAAGTTTAACCAGAAATGTATATCTTGGCAATGAATTAGCTTGAATAACTGGTGCTAATGTGTTATGTTTCCATATTAGTTTATGATTTTCAGGTAGTCAGCTTTGAATCTTGATGATGAAGGTAATTAATTGGTTATGTTTAACATGTGGATTTAATACTATGGTTACATTTGATTAGTAATTGTTATTGATGATTGTTTATGATGTATCACTAATTGTAGATTGTTAGAAGGATGATGTCGTATCACTCATTCATGAGAGGCATACGACACGACAATTCCCTCTACACTAGGTTGATTTGATATATATATGGTGTACACAACGTTTACTTTCATGCAGGATTGCAGGTAGTAAGCCTCGATTCCACCTGCTCTGGCAGGACTGGGCGAGCCTCATGAAACCCAATGGGAATAATGTGGAAAAATAGAGTTGACAAGAAAGTTTCCCCAACCTTGCCATCATCCTTGACAAGGATGAGTACCTTCAACTTGTAACTCAGTCGGTATGGTTTTTATGTTTTGAAAGTTGTTGTTTTCGGGTGTCTTTCATTATTTGATGATGTCGTAATGCTATTGTTGGAGTTGATGTTGTTTTCAATGGTGTGCATTTTCTTTAGCCTTGCGACTTCCAGGAGTTAGTCAAAGCCAAGGGGGGGAGGATGTAATGACCCTCCATTTGTGTTGTCCTTGAGTTGATTATCGACCCACTGTGAAGTCAAGTATTGATTGGTATGTTGTTTGGATTGTTTTTGTTTAATTTTTCCTTCTTGAGTCAAGTCGTGTTTTGTATTTGGGTTGATTATTGTTTTTTAAGTTTTAATTTGCAAATGGAAGGCTTTAGTTAATGAAATAAAGGTATAATTAAATTAAAGAATAAAATCATAAATGATATGATAATTCAATAGGAGAAATTAAACTAGTAGATCAAGTATGTGAGAATTATTAAAAAATGAATTAAGAATTATAAGATTAAAATAAAGAAAATAAATTAAAACATATGGAGTGCAAGTTGAGTTTGAGTCAAAACTAAAATAGTAGTTAAATCAATGAAAATTAAAAAAAAGGAGAAGATTCTTGGAAATGGAGGGAACAATAGCAGTGGAGTATTAATTGCATTTGAGTGGAAGTTATCTAGGAAAGGATAGGTAGGCGCATGGTGAGGGCATGCAAAAAAAAGGTTGAAACAATTTTGTAACCGTTCCACAGAAAAAGGTGACAATCTTGGATCGTGTGGAAGGGGGAGGAACCCGCAGTGAGTTTAGGAGAACGAAGGGGACAGAGAGAGTGGATTATATGTATTTCTTCCAACATTGAAGAATTTTAGGGAATACTTCTAAGTTTTTGGTGAGAGGTGAAGTCCATCATGGGAATACTGCACTTCTGTATCTGAGACTTTCAGATAGGGTTCGAGGATTGGACTAAAGGAAGTTTAATGCAATCAAACTTGCACAATATCTGTTCTCCTTATGGGGAATCAGTCACCCAAGCTGAAGGTACCATATGTTCTGAAAATGGCGATTATATATATATATATATGCGCAACCTTACAAGGTATGGTCTTGTTACCTTTTAAAATACAAACACCATACATACGATTTTGTATTCCTTATCATTTCAAGAATAGCCAGAATTAAAAGTGTAAGATATTGCATGCATATTCTGAGTTTCTCAATACACTTAATAAATTCTCTTAATTATAGATATCTACCTAAGCCGCGTATCTTTCAAGCTTTCTCACAAATCTCGAATGTATACATTGTTTAGATCTTGCCTTGATGCAATTCCTGGGCATTTTTGAAGAATGTGGATTTTAGCAGATAATTCTTGATACCCTAAGTCAGATTTGAAATGAGTTGTAGTATTTCATGATCTGAAAATAAACTGATTTGAACACTGGCACATCTTGGTCCTATTGGAAACCTTTCTCGATGTATTATGTCAATCTTTCTGCATGCCTTGGCTATGCTTCTATATTGGGCATGCACGTTGATTAGACCCTTCTAGCGTAAATACCTTTCGAATATATCCTTACCATTCTCGATGCCTGTAAATTGGTATCAAACCATTCTCAATTCTTTTTGTAATCTGGTATCTGTTTCAATTCCTCTATCGTGCATCAATCTCCTTACCTTATGAACCCATCACACCTGGCCACTCATGCTCAGATATTGTAGAGAGGAACCTAAGTCACAACATTTTGAGGATCCTTCAAAATACAGAAGCAGTGTTGCTGGAAATACTTAGCCAATATTCATAGATGATCCATCGACACCACAGGGTTAACGGTCATATTGGTAGCATGACAGCCAGCACGGGCATGAAGGCCAACCATGCGCACCTGATGATCAACTATAGATGCAATGCCATAAAGGTTGCTGTGGTGTGAGGAATGTGCGGCCCACATCCACTAAACTGCTTGACTGCATGCGCTTTGGGCACAAGCAAAGCTTACAACGTAGGATGTGATCTAGAGTGCCCCATTAATTCAAAGATTTTGAGAGCTTCCTTGCAAATTTACTTTGTGTATATTCTGCAATCTTTTCATTTCTCTCCATGAAATATACATCTCTTCGAGGCATTCTGTCACAAATTTGAGTGTTTTGTCTTCTTCCTTTAACTCAGATATGTTTATCTTTAGTTCCCTAGCTAATTCTAATTCATTCTATTCTATATATCTTCGCTTCCTTATGTCTGTGAATGAGTGAAGATATGTTACATGTATGTTAAACCTTTAGCTTATTTCCGGGTTATCTTAATAGAATGAAAGATCAACAAAGTACATACAATATCTTTTCTTCCCAACCATTTAATCAGATTCGGAAGGGAAAATGTGTTGGCCTTGCATTAATCTATGAATAGTTTACTTCCAAGTTTGAGAATTTCTAAGTACGCAAGTCTATCATGTATTTCTTTCTTTCACAAGAACAGAGATCCATTGCAATATTCCAATGGCCAATTTGACCCTTTACAAACAAACAATTCTCTAAATTTCTTTACATATATTAGATTACCGAATCGATAATTAGTTTTCCTAAACAATTATATTTACATATGTACTTACACTCAAATAATTATATACAAATTAAGTTAGAAGAATATAGATTCTTTATTAGTAAAACTATTGAATATTTTGTATGACTATTTTACTGTGGAAATTATGCTTAAATATAACATACAAATGCAACCGCAATGTTCATGTTCAGTATTCATTCTAAACAGCAAAGCTCTAATTGTTAACCTTGTATCACTGTCGCCTCCACACATTAGTTGCTTTCATTATATGAATTGAGACTTGCTTAGATAATTAATCCTAATCAAGTCTATGGGTGAAAGGGTGTCCTCGTAAATATGATCTTGATCCTCTTAAATAAAAATAATAATTAAGTGCCCTTTCTTGGAATATCATTATTGTAATATTACAAGCTGTAATTTTAATAGGGTTTCATATTACCTTGATAGTAAATTTAGGAATGAATTAAGTAAATATTGATGATTAAAAGATTTAATTAAGTTGAGTGGATTAAAGGTTATAGAATAGAAGTTTAAATTTATAAGTAATCTTTAATTATATTATTATGAAAGAAAGGTAATTTGTAGGGTAATTGATTGCTTAAGGATAGGTGAATAGAGAAATTGAACTAGAATACCATATGTGAGTTAAAGAATATTGATTGCTATTATACTTGTTTATGGGTATAATTGTATACGTTCTTTCTACGAAGGTGTCAGAAATATAATGTTCTGGAGGGAAATGATTTGTTTATATGTTTAGCTCAAATAAAGAATTATATGTCCTTTGTATGAATTTCGATCCAATTACATGCAAGGTTGTAGATAAAGAATTTTTAGAAAACTCGGAATGAATTTCAATGTAAACTTATTTTGTATCCTGTGTTATTTATAGAATTATTTAGGAATGTGAGATAAAATGCCTTATGGATTCAATGTGTAATTCTTAGCTCCTTCATGGATTTATTGTGTGAAGTGTTGTGTCGATTTGTGATGAGAATATCTGTGAGCTTTGTTCAATGTCTCAATCATGATGCATTGTTGGTTGACTTTTTCTTTGACTATTGTGGTGGATTTTGGTATTGCGATGGTTATGAGATATTATTTTGGGAGGAAGCCCAGTTGAGCCATTTGGTTCTTGGGAAGATTTTGATTTTGTGAGTTGGTTAAGTTGATTCTTTGTGAACTATTGTTCGTATGATCTATTTGATGTTATGGGTTTAGCCTTGCACTTGAAAATAGTTTCATTATGAAGATTTTGTGTAGAATGGTGTATGTCTTGCTTAATGCAAATTATCATGTGGCTTTATATGTTGTGCATGGGGCTTACCCTGATAGTGTCTTTTGAGTTTTGTATTTCATAAGGGGAGTGGCTTCTAATGGGGGTCGAGACCTGGAAGAGGTCCCAGGGTAACTCATTGGAAGTTTATTAATCAAGTGAAAACATTAATATTTAATTAGGGGTTTTGGAGAGAATTACACATTAACAAGATATAAGTGAATGCCTCACTCATGGCTCAAGTGCTTGTATGGGCTTGAGATGAGTTGAGAAGGCCTGGAATGGAAAAATCATTGTCTTGTCCTTATGAAAGATAATCGATGCCGCATTGGATTGCATGTGGGGCTGGGTTTCGTAAGAGGTTACCAGGGTAACTCATGTTGGGGACCGGAACCTAGGAAGATTCACCAGGGTAACCCATGCAACATTGCGATGACACTCTTCCTTTAACAACTATGTATGCTTGTTGCCCTCTATATTATTCTTGGGCCTCTAGAAGCAAATGTTGGCATTTGTATGTTGATGCTTTATTGGTTATTCCTTATGTTGGGCACATCTTGTGTTGGTTATATCTTGTGCTGAGATTGCCTTATGTTATTGTGGATCTTGTTGTGAAGTCTTGTATTCTTGTTCTGTATGATGGTTATTGTTGGGGATCCTTCTTGTCATCTCTTAGCACGGGGGGTGGGCCTTCGGGTCCACGTGGTTGGGTGGAACGTCCTATGCACCCCATTGGGTCCCCAGTTGTCGATCGAAAAAGTGCAAAATTGTACCTTGTAGTGACTCCTGAGTTATACCAGAGTTGGATCCAGTATTACAGCTTTGTACTCCTTCATTTCAAATGTATCATTCTATTTTATTATATCTATCCCATTCATGTTGGGAAGTGGCATTGTAATATTGTAACCCTTGATTAATGTGTTGATCATGTTCATATTATTTTATGGTTACTGGTGTATTCTTACCATCCATGTGATGTAATGATGTTGTTGTGAAAAGTAATGCAGTCTTGTAAACCCGAGGGATTTGTTATATGTAGTTCATGTTTAGTTTCATATCATGTGAAATATGATTATTATGATGTATGTTAGTACTTTAAAAAAAATTTGGTGCCATAAATGTTAAATGTATTGTATCCTTTGGGGTTGCTTGGTGGGGCATTACAACTAGCATCTTAGTTTATGGTATTCCCCATTGTAGTCACCTAGCATGAATGCCAACCATGTGCACCTAATGATCAGCTATATGTAATACAATGAAGGTTATTGATGTGTGAAGTAGGCACTGCCCTCATTCGCTAATCCAACATGACTGCAAATTCCTAGAAAACAAGAAAACCTTTCAATGTTAGGATGTTCTCCAGTGCACTTCATCAATTCACAAATTCGAGAGCTCCTTGCGAAATCCATTTTATGCATATCCTACTTTTATGGCCTCCCATGAGTCCATGTTTCTTTGAGGTGTTTATTCAAATAGTTTATGTGCATGACTCTAGTTTCCCCTTTATTTATCCCAAATCTTTGTCGAATTGTATCTTATTCTATTTCTATATAATTTACACAAGTATCGATTGTATGAGGGTAATAGGATTTTGGTTTATCTTGGGTGGTTTCTCATAGTTATCAATAGAAATATTTCTCTTACTTTGATCACCTTATTTACTTTACACCCTCCTCTTGTAAAATTTACTCCCACAAAAGTAGGTGCTCTTGGTTTTAGCATGAATAAATATTTATATATATAAGCACAATTTACATTTGAATGAACATTTTTCTCTATTTGAAACTCTCACTGTAGCATAGGCAATGGGCATTAAGGATATTTAACATTATATTGTCTTCTTGTCAATTAAAATAATACTCTCGTTGTTTATTAATTTTATAAATATTGTTGGGATATAGTTACTAAATAACACTTGATTTATCTTTCAAATCAATTAAGAAAAAGTAATCTTGATAGCAACCATATGGATATTTTATTCAAATTAGAATCCTTTAATCATAAGAAAGAATTAGGATTGAATTAGACTCAAAAGATTAGGTGTTATGGTCAATAATAAATTTAGCATCTTATAAGTGGAGGATTGTTTTGATATCATATTTAATGGTTTAGGAATAAAAGTATGTAGTTTAGTAGAAACATACTTTTAAGGATAAGAGTAAAATATTTCCGATCTTCCAAGATTCAAGGGGAATTGGCATAAGAGAGTGATATCTTTTCTTTTTAATGCATTAAATCCTTTTAAATAGACTTTCCTTATATGACTTTAATGTGGTTTAGATTTAGTCTCTATTATAATATATTTCTTAATATTAAGAGATAGTGAAGATATTTGAATCTTTTTAGAAAGAAATTATTTTGACTTAGATAGGAATAGAACTAGAAATTAATACATGGAATTAATGTGAAGATGGAAAATATATAGTAATTTTAGAAATGGGTTGATATGTTTATTAGTTATATTGGTAATAATAATAATATAATCCAAATCAAGGTAATCTAAAAGATAAGAATTAAGTGTGCTATTGCTTTTACTTTTTTTGTAATGAATCCAATTTAGAAGTGATTAGAATTAGGGGAAATATTTTGGAATGGAAAGTAAGAGTTGTATAATTATTGTAGGTATTTAAAATTGCAAAGAAATGGAAATAGAAGTGTGAAGTTAGAAGAGAGATTAGAATAAGTAGAAATATTTTCCATGTTTTATTATTTAAGTTAGCCATGTGAAAATTAATTTAAAATTTAATTTGTATAGGGGAAAGGAATATTTTTTCCTTCATAAATAATTGACTATGTTAGATAAATAAGCTGGGAGTTCAATAGGGAGATTGATTTATTTATGATTAGTTAAATTGAAGGATTAGTGATTATATTTTGTTAAATATGAAAATTAGATTGTCTTTTGCTAAATAATAAATGCTGATTATTTTCACAATGATTTAATAGTTGAGTTGTAACTTCACTTTGTAATTAGCTTTTTAACATAATGGTTAGATGTGTGGATAGTAGGTACTGTGATAATTATGTCTTTCATGTATGTATTGTCGTTGATTATTTGTGGCATTGGGGTGATTTTTTTTTTGTCATCGTTTTAAAGAGGGGAGTCATTTGTGCATAGTGGTTAAGTTGGCTTCCAAGGGCTTAGGAGGGAGTATTGTTGTATGTGTGGTTCTTTTGATGGTTTCACTTTTCAAGTGGGTTGGCAACGATTTGCGTTGCACGCAAGATGGTTGATGCCTTGCACTGTGTAATGACTCTTATGATTATGTTATGTGTTGTAGTGATTTGTATGATTATGTTAAATTGTGTTGCACTATATATGGATTTTTATGATTATGTGTGCAAGATGAGCAATGTCTTGCACTATGTATGGATTTATTTGAATTATATTAAGTTTGCAAGATGGTAAATGCCTTGCTGATGTGTAGGGTTTACTAGTTGCAAGTAGGGGGAGTGCCTCTTCATGGGGGACAAGACCCAAAGTGGTGCCCAGGATAACCCATGGAGGGTTTCTTAATCCAGTGATAACATTAATAATGAATTAGGGGAAATGGGTAGATATCACATTAAACAAGATAATGGTATGCCTCACTCGTGGCTCAAGTGCTCATTTAGGCTTGAGATGAGATGTAAAGGCATGAAATGGCAAGATCAACTGCCTTGTCCTCATTAAAGGTACGTTGATTCCGCATGAGTTTGTATGGGGACCGGGGATCGAGAGAGGTCAATAAGATAACCTCGGATGGGGGCTGAGGCCTAGGAAGATCTGCATGGATAACCCATATTAAGCTATGTGATGACACTGTTCCCTATTGTAGTCTAGCATTCCCTTGATGTACTTCACCTTTTGTTGTATGCGTGCCTCTAGAAGTGAAGTCGGCATTGTAAGTGATATTGTGTTGTGAGTCAAGTTCTGTTGGAGCCATGTTTAGTACTTTTGTGTTAGCCTTTTGTCTTCTTGACTATTTGATGTAGTGGGACCTTATTGTTATCTCCTAGCACAGGGGGTGGACCTTAGGGTTCCACATGGTCTGGTGGATTTTTATTTTTCCTCCATTGGGCTTCCTTGCTACTTGTTTATGTGCGTGGGGGTTGTATTTTTTGTTGCGGATTCCAGTTCCTGTTCCTGTTTGAGGAGACAGTCATTTATGTATAAGCATTGAACTTGTATTCTAGTTGTATCATCTATTGTAGTATTGATGTACTCTTCCCAATTGTATTCAGGTAAGCATTGATGTAAACTCGGCAATGATGTAACGGATTATGATGTACTCTCAAGTAATGTAATTGTACATGAACTTGTTAGTTATTTATATATATATGATATTTAATGATTATTTATTCGATGGCATGTTATGGAGATTTATGTTCTTAAATCATTTAATGTGATGAATTAAAATGAACTCTTGATTATTAGTTAAATCATGATTAATGAGACGGTTCTAGTTCTTGAATAAAAGATAAGTTAGTAGCATAGTCATGGAACCTTAGAGGATTTAGTTTAGTTTATACGATATGTTTAGATATGATATACAATTCACTATTATTATTATTTTTATTTTTTTTCAATTAATGTTGCATGGTTGTGTTGTCCTCTAGGGTTCTATGCCAGGGCGTTACAACAACAATATTACAATAGTTTCATCAATCAAGTTCAAGTTGGAAGACATGAAGGAGATAAAAAATTTATGTGCAAGGAGATATCATGATCAATCATTCCTTATCATGACTTGATGTATTGAATTATCCTCTACATGCTAGTTGTAGTAATCCATTATATTTTATGAGATAACTTCGAGATAACATTAGCATTTGTCATTTATCAATTTCAATCAATCATTTTTGTTGTGGCCTTTGCCAAGCCTAGGGTATGCTCTCTTGATCATCATCAATCACTATACATGAAGGTAGAAATACCAACATGGGGTTTGATTGAGACAATACCCTATACAACACCACCATTTCCACTCTTTTCATGTATGTAGGTTAGATATGTAAGTTTCAGTAGAAAACAACCTGGGAATGTAAAGTGTAGAGCTTAATCCAGATCTCAAAACTTTTTGATCTAGAAAATGACCAATTCATTTTGGGGAACAATGCACCCTTGTCCACACAAATCGGGATCAAGTTTATAGTGGAGGTTCTTCTTTGTGTCTTAGTCTCATATCTAAAGCTATTTTGTTATTTTATGTTTTTGTCTATGTGATAAATTATATTTTTAGATCTAGGGTCATGTGTCAAATAGGATTGTTAAATCATACATAAAATTTATCATCCTTTCAACTCACAATATCATAAATACTAAGAGATTGGCTCTCCCTTGTGACAACAAGTCAATTATAAAAACCTAGATAATCTATGTTTAATTTTTAGTCAAGTGAAAAGGGGATAATCCTAGTTAATCTAATTAGATCTCTAGGATCAATTTTCTCAATCAATAGAAAATAAGTTGTATTGATGGATCTAACTATAACAAGTACCCTCACAACTACTAGTACATGCTCAACTATTAAGTCATCTCCCTTACCTAGATTAAAGAAAAGATACACATAATTTTAATCCTAAAAAAGAAAAAGGTGTTTTAGAATTGTCTCCTTCGAAAAATTTAAATAGAAACAAAATTGATGTAAAAGTAGTATTCTACTCATTGAACCAATGATTGATAGAATTCCTAAATGAGTTAGTTCAATATATTTGCAACTTGTTTACATGCTTCCTGGTGAGTTGAAATATATGTTGGAACTACATTTATTGCATATATTTACAACTTTCTTTACAAGGATCCTAGCTAGTATAAATTTATTGTAACATTGACACATAAATGGCTTGTTGAGCTATCTTTATATAATCTATGCCAGTAGTAGGGGGAACAATATTGATGTTTAGTGATAGAAAGATGAGAAGAATTGAAGTGTGACTTTGAAAGAATGGTCAAAGGAAAAACTATTTAGAGCTTACATTTCTTTTATAGAGATAGATATTTTAGTTCTATAATGAATTAAACTTGTAATAAATAAAGTATTTATAAAAACAAGACACTAAAACTATAAAATATATAGTACATAAAATAGCATAAAATAAAGACACCAAATGTCAAATTTAATATTTTAGGGGAGAGGGTCTGATAGTGGAGTGAGCTCCTATAGTGTGGATAGGAGTTGAATTGTATGGGCTTCATAGTGGAGCACCTCATTAACCAATTATAATTTGACTTTTACCTAGAAAAAAAAATGAACCAAACAATGTACACATCATATATTTTTTTATAATATATTTATATTTGTCCCAAATATGAATATGTCACAATAATATTACAAGTAAGTGCATATTAATAAAGCTTCTAATACAACCCATTTTGAATTGATGGATTTAAGATAAGAAACATTGTATTTAATTTTGTACCCATACATATGTACTATAGGAAATTGTATACCTTTACAATTTCACACTTTTTTTGCATCCCCTTAATTAATTGGACTTAATTAAGCTCATAATTCTCCAAATTAGGAATTCCAAAGCATTATTATTTCTATTTTTTGAAAGGGAAACCCATATTAAACAATTTCCAACATTAATTAAATCACCTTGGAAATTGGGTGTCCTAGATTTAGGTCTTAGGACCCAATTTTTAATATGTTTTTGGCAGAATTTTAATGATTCAAATTCAAGTTTCAAATGTCATATTTTTTAATATAATTTTTGGGAAATTAGATAAACACCAATAAATACAAGGCATTTTTATCAATTAAAAACATCTAGCATTGAGGAAACTTTCACAAGAGAAAATATTATTGTCAATAGCATTGAAGAGAAAATTTATTAGTCATCTACAACAATAATCAAGATCATATCATCATGTCAAAAATCATGTGTGTCCATGTCATGTTTTGGAGGTAACATTGTGATGTAGGTTTCAAGCATTGAAGCATCAAATCAAGCAATCAATCAAGCCAATTCGTGCAAGATCCAAGCCTTAGAGTGATGTGTTAGACTTCAGTCCTCTAAGGGCAGCCATTAAAGGTTTCGTGAGTTGTGAAAAGCTTTGTTCATTCATCAATTCCTTTCTTTTATCATTATTTCATTATCAAGGTTTAATTACCAAACATGGGGTTTGACTAAGGCAAAAATAAAACAAATTTTTTTGCTCCTCTCTTTATATGTGTAGATTAACAGGTGAAGAAGGATTAAAAAATGATAAAAGGAGAATTTTTGCAAAGTTGCATAAGTTTTCATCATTGTTGTCAAGCTACAGAAACTCACCTATAGATTTTATTTTTGGCTTTTCGACATTCAAACTTGGAGATATCAAAAGATTAGATCTAGGATCAAAGGACTGAAAGAATTAAATTTTGAGCCCTCATTAAGACACATTCACCCCTAAGTGAATGAGTCACTAATCAATGTTCATAACCCACTTCTTATGATAGGTGCACACCATTCTGCCCTTCTCAGATCTACCTACAAATTATCATTTTTGTTTCTGTTATCATAAAACTCTGCATTATTTGATTTATGCATTTTAAATCATTCCACAACATTGCCAATCTATCATTTTTTTCATAAGAAAATAACATATCTTGAAATGGGGTTGGCTCACCTCAAGGTTGAAAGTCAACTATATCCCTTTGAGATATCTTTTGCTAATGAAATTAGGGAAACATGTGTTTGAATCCTAGGTCATTTCACATTGATTGATCTCATTCATTATCCCCCCTTTCCTTTTCCCACCATTTCATTTTGGTGAACCCAACATTGTGCATCATACTTTTTTGATTTAGAGATCATTGAAACCCTAGATCTAGGATTTGCATTAGTTTGTTCTGCATCTCATTTAGGGTTACATATTGCATACTTTCATCATCTAAATTCATAAAAAATCCAAAAATATTGCATACATATTTCATATTAGTTGTATCAAGGGTGTCTTTTAATCATTTGGATCAAAAATTTAGTCAAAATTACATCTCAAAAGTTGCCATTTTGTACTCTTTTTTTCCATCAAATTGCATGCAAGTTTAATCAACAAATTTTAGAAATCTATAACTAAAAGAATCTATTTACAACCTGAAACAGTGTATATAAACATTAACTCAGAAATTCAAATTTTGATTTTTCAAACCCCTATACAAAAACCCATTCACCCTTGGGTGAACCTGTCCTTGTACAGGTAATTTTTCAAATTTGTGGGCATAAATTTATCTATGTCTTTTTTATGTCCTATTGTTTATAGATCTCATTTTCAGTTTCTGAAGTTGGAATTTTTTGTAGTTGTTCAATTTATGAAAACAAGTGCATTGTTCAAAAAAGATTTTTTCATTCAAAAAACATCATTTTTAGATTCTCTTTGCATCTTAAAAACTAACCAATTATCATATCTGAAACTTTGCATCAAACTTCATTCATACTTGCATCATGGAAATGTGTTTTGGTAAAATATGGATATCCTTAAAATATTTGGTTGATGTCTCAAGTTTTATGTTTGGAGATGATCCTAATGCAATTTATAACACTCTTGAATCTTTACCTCCTAATGAATTCCCTTGTGAGGTGGACATCTTAGGCCAAGATGAAGATAGCATGCAACAATTCACAAAAGAATTCTTGCATAACATTGAGAACAATGCATCCTTCTATCCATCCATGCAACAACCAATACCACCTATCATCCCATCTATCGATATGTTCAACCTTTTGCATCCTGAAATTGATACACAAAACAAGCCTCAACCATCAATCATGAAAGAACTTGTTAACAAGGACAACATTGATACTCTTCTATCATATACCCATCAAGTTACCAATAAACCCATCAACTTAGAAGAGGGTTATGGTAAAGGATTTAAAATTTTAAGTAAACAAAGATGTGACATAACCAATGAGCATGAAATCCTTCAGTTTCTAGAACAAAAACCATTAGAAGATACTAAGGGATTAGGATATCAAGATCCTCTTCCTCTCACTACCTCTCCTACTAGGAAAGGTATTCAGTCTCACAAAATTATTTCAAAACACTAGAATTAATGACTCATGAGCATGATAAGGCTACCTTAGATCCTCTTCCTCCACCTCCATCTCAACAAGTTTCCCAATCAAGTAAACAACTTTGGCCTTACAAACTCAAGAAGCTAAAATATCCTTGTCCTATGTCCAAAAATGAAAAATCCTTACACACACTCCTTAACCAAGGACTCATAGCATTACCACCTATCAAAGAAAATAAAAAATGAAAAAGTAAAAACATGTCTCATTGTCAATATCATAGAACTCTTGGGAAAATTACTAATGAGTTTCATGCTTTGAAGAGGATCTTAGATGAATTTGATATCATTGATATAGTTGATTAGCATGTATTCACTTTTCTACTTTCCATGTAATAGTTGTAGAATCTTAGCATGCTTAACATTACAGACATTACACTTTATGCAAATTATTTTCATATTGCAAGGAGAACTACAACATCACTTATCTTGGATCATCATTGTCTTACACTTGGGGGAAAGGAGTCAGGTAGCCTTGTCCTAGTATGACACTTGTAATTTCACCTTTAGCTATTTATTCACCTTCTGTATACAATGAGAAAGATTGGGATGCAAATGACCTACTTTATGTTGGCTTGCATGTGATATACTAGAATTTTCTTTGTTTTCTTTTCATGTTCTTTGTGATTGTATGTATGTAATGTGATCCCTTGTGTAATTCTAATTTGTGTGTCTTTATGTTTGTGAGCTTTCCTTGAATGACCCTTGTCACTCCACTGGTGCAAGGATATAAAGGAAGTGAATCTGTCGTGACATTCTTCTATTTGTATCTACATTCTTCTATATTTTGTAAACCATTATCTTTTCTTTTTTCTTGTGTTTTCCTTTTGGGGACGATGCAAGGAATTAAGATATTTAAGTCTCTTGCATGTCGATCCAAAAATCTTTTTCTTTGTTTTCACTCTATATGTAGCATTCTTCCATTTTGTTCATTGTTCTACGAGTATTTGGGGAATGACGATGGTTTTGAGCTCTATTATATCACTATAGAAAAGAAATACGTTGACCCCGAATCTGTAGATCCCTTATGTGTTATCTTTGAGACTTCATTTGGGGGAAACCCCTTTTCATGACACAAATTTATTTCAAAACATATCATTGGAATATAAGGCTTTCCAAATAAGCTCTCATGTATTATTTTATTGTTTGGCATTTATCATCTTTCTACTTTAAATTAATTGCTCACAACATGGTATTTAGTAATTTCTTTAAAGTAGGGGTATTTAGGCTCCTGCCCATTGTTTTCATAATCATATGATATTTTTCAAAGTGGGATCTACTTAATTCATGTGACACGACTTCTTGGTGGTGACATTGGATTTGATGTCCTACAAGAGTGTGACCTTTCTTGGCATATGACATTCCTCTTGGTGGTAATTCCACGGTTTGCATTCACTAAGGTGTGAATCTTTTATTCCTCGGCTAGTCCTCTCTTGGTGGTGATGTCAAGTGTGATGTTCCCTAAGGTGATACATTTCATGTATTAAGTAAAAACCCTTTAATTATCCTGATTCTTAGCATTTAAAACTAATTCATGGCCACTAAGCATAATACAACTTGCTTGCCAATGGTTCCTTTTATTCATGAGTGTCTAGCATAATGCAACTTTCTAGCCTTGTGAAGCATTTAACCATTTTGTGTGGAACCTTATCAAAGTTATTAGAGAGTATAAATTTTGGTATGGTTGACATATGGAATCCTATAGACCTGGCATGATTATTTCATTTGTCACCTTTTTGTGGGTACACACTAGATTGTTGTGTGTTTCTCAACTTTTTTCCTTGTGGCTCACCTAGTGTATACAAGACTACACTAGCCCTTGAGATAATTTTTTTTTTGGAAAAACAACTTAGGTTTGATCCATACCTTTTGGACAAACATTTGAGGCTTGATCCACCCTTTTCCTTTCTTTTTCTCTTTGTATTAATTTTGACATTGTATGATTGTGCATCTTGTTTTATTGTTGCATGCATGCGTCTCTTGTGCCTTTATTAGTTTGACATGAGAACTTAGATCTTGGGGGATTGATCATCCTCCTTGATCCTTGTCATCTTATCTTTCCAAAAATTGTACATTTGGACCTCTCTTGACTTATTTGTCTACTTTAGTGTGAGACTAGGTGTAATTTCATACTCTCACTAAAGTGGGGGCTAAATGTAGTGTAGGAAATTGCATAACTTTATAATTTCACACTTTTTTGCATCCCCTTATGTAATTGGACTTAATTAAGCTCATAATTTTTCAAATTATGCGTTCCAAAGCCATATTATTCTCATTTTCCAAAAGGGAAACCTATATTAAAAAATTTCGAACATTATTTAAATCATCTTGGAAATTAAGTGTCTTGGATTGAGGTCCTAGGACCCATTTTCCCAAGGGAGAATGGGTCCTCTTTGAGTCCTAATACCCAATTTTTGATATATTTTTGGTGTTATTTTAATGATTCAAATTCAAGTTTCAAATGTCATCTTTTAGAATTTAATTTTCAGGAAGTTAGATAAACACCTATAAATATAAGGTCTTTTTATCAATTCAAAATGTCTATAATTAAGGAAACTTTAACAAGAGAAAATATTATTGTCAAGAGCATTAAAAAGAAAATTTATCATTCATCTACAACATCAATCAAGATCATATCATCATGTCAAAATTTATGTGTGTTCATGCCATGTTTTGGAGCTAATATTCTGATGTAGGTTTCAAGCATTGAAGCATCAAATCAAGCAATCAATCAAGCCAATTCATTCAAGATCCAAGCCTTAGAGTGATGTGTTAGAATTAAATCCACTAAAGGTAGCCATTAATGGTTTGGTGAGTTGTGACAAGCTTTGTGCATTCATCAATTCCTTCCATTTATCAATATTTCATTATTAAGGTTTAATTACCAAACATGGGGTTTGACTAAGGAAAACCCCCATTCACCAAAAATAAACTTTTTTTCTTCTCTTTGTATGTATAGATTTATAGCTAAAGAAGAATTGGAAACCAATCAAAGGAGAATTTTTACAAATTTGCATAAGTTATCATCATTGTTGTCAAGCTACAAAAACTCACCTATATATAGATTTTATTTTTGACTTTTTGATAGTCAAACCCAAAGAAATCAAAAGCTTAGATCCGGGATTAGAGGACTACAAAAAATGATTTTTGACCCCTACACTAATACCCGTTCACCTCTAGGCGAATGAGTCCTTGATTAGTGTTCAAAACCCACTTTTTATGACAAGTGCACACCATTCTGCCCTTCTCGAATTTTCCTACAAATTTTCATTTTCATTTTTGTTATCATAAAAATCTACATTTCAAGTATTAGGTCATATTATTAATTTTATTAATAAATTTTAAATCATTCCACAACATTCCCAATTAGTCACTTTTGTCATAATAAAACAACAAATCCCCAAATAGGGTTGGCTCACCTCAAGGTTGAAAGTTAACTCTATCTCTTTGAGATCTCTTTTTCTAATGAAATTAGGGAAAGGGGTGTTTGAATCCTAGGTCATTTCACAGTGATTGATCTCATTCATTATCCCCCCTTTCCTTTTTCCACCATTTCATTTTGGTGGACGCCCTTTTTCTTTATTTCAACATTTAAAAAAATATAATACTCTTGGACATGTATGTTGTGACCACCCATTCCATATACAACAATGTCAAAAAGGAACTACCACATCAACATAAACCAATGTCTTCTTCCCATCACACATTTATATCAAATCCATCATATATCATAAATATATAAAAACAAAACACTCTTCAAACAAGAGCCAACACCATGTGTCACATCTATGAAGTTCAATTACCCACCTACTAGTCACTTCCACTTGCATACAACATAGACAAGTTATAAGGCACACCAAAGAAGATGTCCAAAGAAGAGGATAGAAATTAGACAATATATAGCATACAAGCATTCAACATAATCATCAACTCTACAATTTAGGGAAATTTTTTAATTTTCCAAACCCAACAAGCAACAAAATCAAAATAAGAGGACATAACTTTAAGAATCCATACCAAAAGGGAATTTAATAAATCATTAATATTACCAGTTAAAATATATGAATGGCATGCATTAAATCCATTCATTTTTCTCAAGTGAGTCCCTCGCTAATTCAATCTTGTTTTCTCATCTTTGTTTTTAATTCTCTTCTATAGTTTAGTGGACTCATTGGCATAAGAAGATGATGCAACTATGGAAGATTGACACAAGCAATTTGGATATTCTTCTAAGTTTTTTATTATAACTACACTCTACATGCCTATGTTATATATGATGTGTGTTATATCCCATGGGATGTTGTAAACTATAAACACCAATGTGTTTATATGATTTAAATTTTCTAACCAATGTGTTGTTAACTACATATATGGGGTTTTAAGTTATTGTGTTTATGCTTCTAAATGCCAATATAAACCTATACAATGTAAATGTTCTAGCCACTTTCTTGTAATTTCATATTTTGGGTTTTAAGTTATTTTATTTATGCCTATGAATGGTAATATTTTTTATAGGATGTAAGTGTTATACCCATTATGTTGTAAGTGCATATATGGGACTTTTTGTTGTAATGTTAATTCTTGTGAATACTAATTTATTCTATATGATGTAAATGTTCCACCCACTATGTTGTAAGTAAATATGTATCATTTTCATGTATGTATTGTTTATGCGTATGAATGTCTATTTATTGTATAGGATGTAAATGTTCTACCAATAGTGCTATAAGTGAATATATGAAGTTTTAAGTTATATTTTTACACCTATGAATACCTATAAATTATATATAATGTAAATGTGTAATGTAGGAAAAAGGAGATCTAGAGTCTAAATCAAATGTTCTCCTATATCACAATGGAATCAACCAAAAATAATCACTAACATCTACTTGGCTACTAACCTCAATGGAAGAGATAGAATGGTGGATCAGGGTTTTGGTTCTTTCTTAGGGGGGTTTATTAATTAATTGAATTTGAAGATGAAAATGTAGATCTAGGTTAACTATCCAACTACAATGACTTTTTATGCTTTCATGAAATAATAAAATAATAATACAAAAATGGAGTATGAAACAACAGAGTACAAACACAAAGGAACTTGAAATAGAAATATGAGATTGAGTTGGCTAGAGGGGGAAATTAGTACCTTAGACCTCAGAATGAAGACCTTCAAAAATATAATTTAGATCTCAATTGGTCCTTGTCTATAGGCTCTTCCTTTTTAGACTTAGTGTCAAAACTTTGTCTATCAATGATTAATTCCACTACCCCAGTTCATAGACATATAAGGCTTGAATTCCTTATTGAGAAATTAGGTCTTCAATACTCTTCCAATTTTTCTTCAGATCTATAACCTACACACATGCAAGGAGGGAAAGGGTTGTTTCGTATAGGGACTTTCCTAAGTCAAAACCCATTTTGGTGTTTTCACCTCTACAATGTCTATGATAATGTAAAAGAGAGTTCTTACCCTTGACCAAGAAAAGGAAAATGGATAAATGAATAATAAATTAATAAAGTTGAGCCTGTGATGCTTTTGGCTCATGGGTCACCTAGCAAATATTATACTTTGATAGCCTATGATTCATGAATTTCTTGGGTATGGATCCTATAATAATTCTATAGATCTTGTCAGTCTGTGATTTTCATACCCCTTTTGCATGTTTGCATTGTGTTTGCATTATTTTACATTGTATAGGATTTTCATTATGTTAGTTTGTGCATTTTTATGTCCTCATTGTATATGATTTATGTTTCTAGGGTGCATTGCACCTCATGTGTGTGTGTTCCTTTATTTTTACATTGTTGTGTCATAGGATATTGACTTTGGTGGCTACCACATCCACTAGATTCAATGTTTTCCTATCTCTTGAATTTTCAGATAAATGAACCCTCCTTAGCTTATACTTACTTTAGTGTGAGTATGAGTGTAATTTGATACTCTCACTGAAATGGGGGCTAAATGTAGTATTGTAAATTTCCATCCTTAACAATTTCACACTAGGTTTAGCTACCCCTATGTGTCTAGACCCATTTATGCTTTTAAATTACCCATTTTATGACCATATTAAAAAAATAAGTTAAAGTGGGAATTAGAAATTAATGTTTATTTAACGACACTAAAATCCCCAAAATAGGTTTGGAATAGGATGTTAGCACCCCTATCAATCCTAGTTTTTTCCCAATTCAAATATGTCAATGTCAAAATTTTAACATTTATAAAATTTATTTACTTGTCAATTGTCGATAATTAATTTTACAAGAAATTAACGAAATGCATATAAATACAATTATTTTTACCATTTGAAACACTAATGAATCATAAAAAATTGAGATCATAATTGAGCATCCTAAAAAAAATCAAGAGTAGAATTAGCAAGATCATTGCAGCATTATTTTAGTTAAGCATCTTGTTAGCAATGCATTGAGTTTTCATGTGAGTTTATTCATGTTTCATGTCCATTTTTTTTGTGAGCACTAACATGGGTAGGGAATCAAATCAAGCATCCAATTCTCCTTGAAGGTGATGATCATAATGATTTCAATCCATCAAGGAATGTAGTTCTAAGTGGTAAGTTAGTGAAGTTCAATATTCACTAGGTGAGTTTCTGTCATGGTAAACAATGAAAACACATAAGGGCTAGTGAAGTCCAATATTACCTAGGTGATTTCTCATATCAACCATACCAATAATTATAGTCCCAATTATTCTAAAAAGTCACTACAAAATATGATTAATATGACAAAAATGCATCACAAAGTCTAACATGTGTGAACAAAGTGAAGCACATAATGGAATGTATGCCCCCACCTTAAAGTAATTGCTAACACCAACTAAGAGAGATTACCTTTAAGGTAGAATGAAATTATAATTGATAAGACATGAGAGCTTTCTAGGAAACACTTTTCCAAATCATATTTTACCAACATGAAAAGGGGTTACCCCCAAAATAAAGCCACATAATTAACAAGAAAAAGATAGCTCATAAGGGATCCACAGATCTAGGGTTAGTATAAATGAGAGATAATATATAATTAAGATCATACTTAGAATTGACATCATTCCCCAATACTTGTGGAACTATGGACACAAGGGATGAGAAGAGACCTAAGTGTGTCGATTCTTTGCATCATTCCTATTAGGAACAAAGACAATATGTTCACAACATAAATAGGAATGGAAATACAAATAAATGAATGTCACAAAAAATCATTTACTTAATATCCTTGTTCCAACATGAAAAATAAGTGTCATTCAAAGAAAACAATCAAATACAAATATACACCAAGCAGTACATCATATAAGATCACATTATGTTTAATAAATACATACACAAAAATACAAGAAGTACTACACCGTGAGTCAATCTATAGAAAATTTTCTACATCTCAATATTTCTCATCATATATGGAAGGAAAACAATACACTCAAGGAATTACAAGTAAATTAAAAGGATAAGTATCAAGTTCAAAACATGGTGGGTCACTCTCATTAGGAGGAGCATCATAGATTCCCCCATCTAAATTCATTGATTTGGAAAACATCAGAGCTAATTTTTTATGGCCTTCCTTTTTTTCTTCTGTTTTATCTTCAAATTCATCACCGAAGTGTATCACAATAGGCTGCTATGTTAGTACTACCAACATGATTGTGGGAACTTTCATATTTATATTTAGCAAGATCTTTTTTTTTTTTTTGGCTAAGACAAATAAGGTTTATCTTCATGGTTTAGTGAGGGTGGCATAGTAGATTCAAGTGATGATGAGGATGGATGGGTGGGAGTTATCTCATTAGAATTTAGGTAGATGGATGGCTAATCCCTAGGTAAAATTTTACACTCTTTAGCAAGTTGACAAGCCATAGCTTAAAATTTTCATTCACATTCTTTTGCACTTTATTTTCTCTCACCTGATATTCAACTTGTGAAGGAGGGATTAAGTTAATTCCTAACATTGGTCCCTTTTCTTTCTTTGTAGGATGAATCAAGGGAACTATTGAGGGTTTAGAAACCACAGGATTCATAGCTTATGATACAATTTTTTTCTTCTTTAGGAGGCACAATTTTGATCACTGAAGTTCTTATCAAATGGTTATCTCATGTTCCTTTATAGGATGGTGGAGGGGGAACTACAACATACGTGATAGAAGATTGGGGAAGAACACTCAGTTTGGGTTGAGGTTCATTCACTACCTGTGAATTAGGAGAAACAACCATCATAGCCATTGGAGAATGAGAAACTTCATATTAAATGTTACTAAGATGTAATTTGGTTATATTTTGTTTTAAATTTTTGATATGATAGGTAAAATTATTTGAGGTTTAACAAGTTGGGCTAGTTGAGGCTGCAAAAAATTCCATGAGAGACCAAAGGATTAAATACACTATGATAAATAGTATGTATTTTTCCTTCAAATTGGAATTTAAGGCATTTGTGAATAACCAATGAGTTCACATTCATGAAGCTTAGCCATGGATGACCTAACTTCACACAAAACTATCCCAACATTGGGATTATGGTAAAAGAATCATCCAACTGTTTAGGTCAACTTTTACTAGTAGAGTTATAGAACCATTATGAGCATTTAATAGTTCTTGTAATTTTTCATAATCATCTCTACAAAGTTCATGCACATATAAGAATTATTTGGTGATCACATTCACTATACACATGGAATCAATGAGCATTCCCCTTGTGGGCTTATCATTCATTCATCTAGTGATATAAAGAGGACAATTGGGTGCAGTTGTAAAGAATCAATATGTGTAAAATCAATATCAAGAAAAATATTAGTTTCACCCTTATGAGGTTGAGCATCAGTCATGTTGATCTCATTGAATGGATCCTTAACTTGTTCTTTAGTATTGATTTGTTGGACAAAATTGGTTGAATGACTTGGAAAAGGATTTTTAAATATTTTTAAGATTTGATTGGTTGGTACAACCAATTTATGTCCTTTTTCATTTACAGTAACCAACTAGATGATATTATAATCAATGAGGTCTTGTACTTGGTGCTTAAGATGCATACATATTTCCATATCATGCCCCAGTGTACGATGATAATGAAAAAATGCTTTTGTGTTAAATTTTAGTGGTAATGGTTTAGTTGTGTCAATAGCACTAATAGGTGGAAGTTGAATCATACATTATTGTTTAACAATTGTAACATAATAACATGGAGATAATAAAAAAATTATGAAAATTATCTATCTCTTGGCCTAAATTGATATAGCATTGTAGCAATAACTTTCATTTAGATGTTATTATCTAATTAAGGATTATTTATGCTTAAAAATTTCTTGTTTTTCTTCTTGAATTTCTGATAGTTATGATGTGAAACTTTGGATTGACCAAGAGGAGCTGGTGAAGGTGTACCAAGTCATATTGACTAACCAATATCTAATAATTATTAAGGGTCATACATAAGTTTGTAAATAAGGGATATTTCATTAACAAGATCTTATCTCTAATAGTAGGTTGAAAATTTCCAAGAATGACTCATTTTAGATTGACATCTAAAAGTTTATAGGAGATTTATGAATAAAGAGCTTGGAATTTTCTTATAAAGTTAGTCACATTCTCCTTAGAACCTTGTTTAAAATGAACTAAGTCCATTAATGTAACTTGAGGTTCAATGTTTTCTTGAAAGTTTTGAATTAATTCATTAACTAGTTGCATAAAGGATTAATGACAATGAACAAAAGCAATCAAAGGTGGTATATTTTAATGAATTCAAAAATAAATTAGCTAATAGGGCATATTTGAAAAGGAAATCACTACATAAAGAAGTGAAGGTTGATACATGGTCGGTGGTGTAGACACTTAATTTTTTTTTGAATGATATACACAATTGAATCCGATATATTAACATCGCTTCATCCTAAAATCCATCTTCTTTTCACCTGTTTAATTAAATAAGCCTAATTATATAATTAAATGCCTCATTTTCACCTATTAATCTAATTGACTTAATTGGGTTAATTCATCCCCTCTCACATTGGCATTTCATCTGGTTTAATTAAATAATGCAAATTATTTAATTTTAACCCTAAGTCCTCTTATTTAATTAAATAACCTAAACTATTTAATTAAATATCATATTTGCATCCCCTTTTCATTAAATAAATCAATAATTTAATGAATATCCTCACATTCCTCATCTTGCACATTTAAATTTAGTTTTAATTAACTAAATTTATAATTTCTCTCTCATCCACTTGCATAGGGAATATTCCAAAGCAATATTCTCCTATTTTTCTCCAAAAAATGTAATGATTATTCCAAACAAACTTTGAAACAACTTTTGTAAAGTTGTTACAAAGTGTGTTTGTTTGCATGATTGTGAGCCCTTGATCTTTTCTTGATCCATGTGATCTCTGATTCTCATCCATTGATGAGAATCCTTGATCCATGTTTCATCCTCCTTTCATTTGTGACCATTGATAGATCAAATCAATCTCATCCATTGCTTTTTCATTTGATCTCCATTAAATCAATTATTTAATGAATATCATATAATTCCCCTAATTTGCATAATTCAAACTTTGTTTTAATTATCAAATTACTAATTAATCTAATCCCCCCCAACTTGCAAGGGAATATTCCTCCTTTGCACATTCCTCCAAAAGGAATATTCATGGAATATTCCTTCCCCTTTTGCACAATTAAACTTTTTTTTAATTTGCTAAATATCTAATTTCCCCTCACCCATGAGAATATTCAAAAGAATATTCTTTGTCCTCACTCATTTGAAAAAAGGGAATATTCTTACAAGACTTTTTGTGCAAGTTAACTTACAAGAATTCTCGTGTAAGCTTTAAATGTGTGTTTGTTTGAAAGAATATGAAGCCTTGATTCTTTTCTTGATCCATGTGATCATTGATTCTCATCCATTGATGAGAATCCTTGATCCATGTTTCATCTTTCCTCCAATTTTGATCATTGATTAACTTTTTTAATCTTAACCCTTCATTTCTCCTTTGTCCTCCTATAAATAGGTCACTATTTGCAGACAAATGGATCCATCTTTTAAGAGAAAACTTATGCTGTTAAAATCACTTTCACTTGCACTCACATTTTACATTATTTTATCTTTAATTCACTCGCATATTAGCTTAGGGTGCTGTCATAATAATGGTTCACAATTCCTGAGAGGAACGAATTTTAGCTGAAATCACATATTTTTAGAAAATATAATGATCTAAGCCTTAAAAAGTTCCATTTTAAGAATTCCAATTAAAGAGGGTTTGATCAAATCACCTTAGATCAAACCCCCTTGGATAGAACCTTGCTAGTTTTAAACCATACCTATAAATGCATCTCCTTTACACCTATCAAAATGCTGATAAAAAATCACTTTTTTGGGGGATCAAATGAATTCATTTAAAATTTATTTCAAATGATTATGGTATTCCTCAGAACAAGCTATCAATGAATATAATTTTAATATGTTTTGGTTTTGTTATGTATTTGTTTTTAAGTTTTATTAAACATAGGTTTTATTGAAAATGAATTTCTTTGTTCTTCACATGTGGAAAAATAGAAGATTATTAAAAAATTTTTGAAAAATATGAGTGCACAGATATTGAAGTCCTTGATCCAACAAAAAATAAAATAAAATTTTGACATATACAAAAAGTTATGCATTGTGTCGTTTATGCATTGTAATTCGTTTGACTTTGAAACTTGATTAAGGAAAAAATATTCAATAAAAAAACTATCTAACCAAGTGGAAGCACTAGATATCAGAGTTAAAATCTAAATTTGAAAGAATTAGAATTTTATCCTTCATGGAAAAAAAGTTATGCATTATCGGTGTCGTCACTTTTTAAAATATTTTCTGAAAAAAATCAATTTTCGTGGGAGATGGAAAAAAAGTGCAATTTGATTCAAAATTTTGAAAAAATATTTTTTAGAATCTAGAAAAAATTTGATGAGACTCTAGTTTGCACCATCTTCAAATTCCTCACAGTTTAGCCGCTATAGGTGCCCGAATGTGAAGATTTAGTTAAAAATAATAATTTCAGTGTCCAGTTTGGCCAAAAATTGTAAACCACTATTATGGGATCACCCCTTAGCTTCCATTAATGGCTTCCATGATAACATAGATGTATAGATTTAGCATAACTTGTGATTAGGGTTTCAATATTTTAGCTTAAACTCCATTTAGATTAGCTTTGCATACACTCATATCAGTGAAAATAGCTCGCATCATGTTAATTTAGCATTTAAATAATGTTTTATCATACATATTTCATCGGTTTTGTCCATTCTTTTCAATAGAATTGATTGAAAGAAGCTCATTATCCAAGGGATTTGGAAAGGGTCGCCATTCCACATCAATGTGACACCACTCCCCAAATATGATAAGTTTCAATATCTTAGATTAGAGGTTTGTTAAGCTTTCATGATTTAGAATGTTAGTTTTAATTTCTTCTTTTTCTTTGTTTATAGTGAATGATCTCATTGGGATTGATGCTTAGTGGGTTAAATATGCCTCCAATTCATATGGATCAGGTGTAGTTAACCTATACTAATGTCATTGGTCACTGGTGGCATCTCCTTTGCTAACATACTTCTCAAATTGAGTTATTTCAATGTTTTTTGGTATGGATGTCTTAAAGATAGTGAATGGAAATGGGATATGTGTGAGTTATATTAGAGGGTTAGAGTTGGATTGTCATTAGCTAATATTTTAAATTTTCTGTTGTAATGATTATATGTTTTGTAAAATTTGGTTTATCATAGGATCGTTTAGTGACATGTGTTTGGGAATGTGTTGAATATGACAAACTATTATGGATGAAATGTGTGTTATTATTTTGTAAGTTAATAGCATGTGTTGAACATGTAGGCATTATAGGAAAATGGACAAAGCTATAAGGATTCCCACAAGAAAACCCTAAACTTACATTTAGACCATTGTTATATTGTGTGGTTGATGCTATGACTAGAGGGCTAAAGGTGGGAATAGAAGAAATGGTTATAGGAGAGGAGATTTGTTTTCCTAATTGGTTTTTAGCATTAGTCAAGGCTTGAGTGTAACTAGTTGTTGTAGGAATGTTTGCATCTACTATATGAGCTAGGTTATGTGCAACACTTCTATCTCTTGTGAATCATTGATAAAATTCCTATGGTTATCAAAAATAAGAATTATTTCTCCAGCTAAAGTCTTAGTACTTAAGATTTTTGAAGTCCTTCTAGGTCTTTGTCCCATTGTTTAAGTTTTTCTTTAGGGACATGGTAAAAAATAGCCTCTAAGTCCACATAAATGTTGGGTTGTGACCAAGAAATAGGTAATGTCAGGTTAGAAAGGTAACCAAAGATGGATTGGGTAGATGTAATACCTTGAGAAAAATACTTATAAGACTTAGACTCAACACCAATTGTGATTGCAACATAAGAATCCATAAGTCTGAAACTACGTTTCACAAGGGTATTAGCTATGAGGAACTAGGTCATGAAGATCATAAATTTGTAATGATATTAAAATCACTTCAATGCTCATACAATGAAGAGAAACTACCAATCACAGTCACAAAAATTGAAACAAATTTTAGGGACAAAACATAAAACCACACAAAAATCATAGAGACAAAAATGTGATCCACATTTTATCTAAATTTAATTGGACAAGGGTGCTAGTGCCCTAGACTAGAGATGCAAAATTTTGTTAGTTTAAAATTTTTGTAGTGAGCTATATAGTGTTTGAGGATCCTAATTTGAAGAGGTCCAGGTATAGCAATAGATAAATTTCTAGAAATATAAAAAATCCCAAATTTTTTGTGTAATACACAATTATGCATACAATTTTAGATTTTTGAATTAATGTGATATGTTTAGATTATAAAATTCAATCATCATTTGAACATAGTTGAAATAATCTAGAAATTTTTGTATCTTTTGAAATGAAAAAAACAATATAAATATTTAATTTTTATTTTTATTTAATAGAATATTTATGCATAAATGACAAATTTGAACACTCTTAGATTGTATTCAAGCCTTAACATGACCTAATTAATGTTTTAGAAGGTTTTTAAATTGCATAAAATATTGAGTTCACCAAATTGTGGTGTAGGAAAAAAGGGATCTAGGGTCTAAATCACATGTTCTCCTATATCACAATGGAAGAAACCAAAAATGATCACAAACACCCACTTGGATACTAACCTCAATGGAAGAGTGAGAATAGTGGATTAGGTTTTTGGTTATTTCTTAGGGGGATGGATTATTTGATTGATAATTGACAAAATCTAAAGATGCAAATGCAGATCTAGATCAACTATGAAACTATGGAAAACCATTATGATTTTAGGAAATCATGAAACAAAAACACAAAAATTAGGTATGGAATAACAAAGTGTAGTCACAGAGGAACTTGGCATAGAAATGGGAGCTTGAGTTGGTTGGATAGGGGTGCTAGCACCCTAGACCCTAGAATGTGGACCTTAAGAAATAAAATTCATATCTTAGTTGGTCCCTATCTATAAACTATTTTTTTTTTATCTTAGTGTCAAAACTTTGTCTATCATTGATTAATTCCACTTTCCCTAGTTCATTGAAATATATGAATTGAATGCTTGACTGAGAAGTTAGGTCTTCAATCATCTTCTAATTTCATTTTAGATATGTTCCCTACACATAGCAGAGGAGGGAAAGGGTTGTGTTGCATAGGGGCTTACCTAATTCAAACCCCATTTTTTGTTTCCACCTCTACAATGACTATGATGATGTGAAAGAGATTGTTAACCCTCTACCAGGTAGAGGCAAATGGATAAAGAAATGATAAACTAACAAGTGCTACAACTTACCATTTAGATCTATATTCCTAGATGGATTGAAGCCATTTTTCTCATCACCTTCAAGGAGAATTGGATGCTTGATTTGATTTCCTACAAGTGTTATATCTCACAAAACAAATGGACATAAAAAAATGAATAATCTCACATTGAAACTTGATGCATTGATAACATGATTCTTGATTGAAATAGTGCTAGAATAATCATGCTAGTTACATGCTCAACTATTTTTAGGATGTTTAATTATGATATCAATTGCCTTAGGATTCATTAGTGTTTCAAATGGTAAAAAGTACATGTATTTATATGCATTTCTTTAATTTCTCATAAAATTAGTTATCAACAATCGACAAGTAAATTCAAATTTCTAAATTTGTTAAAATGTTGACACCAATATATTTGAATTGGGACCAAATTAGGCTAGAAATGGGTGCTACTACTCTATTCTAGACCTATATTTGGGATTTAGTGTCGTTAAATAAAAATTAATTTCTAATTCCCAATTTAACTTTGATTTTCTAAATATGCACATAAAATGGGCAAGTCAAAAGTATAAATAGGTCCAAACACATAAAGGGGAGCTAAAATTAGTGTGAAACTATCAAAGGGTGACAATTTATGATGATACAAAATATTCTACCCACTATGTTGTAAGTGTATATATGAGGTTTTAAGCTATATTCTATATACCTATGAATACCTATCTATTATATACAATGTAAATGTTCAACCCATGGTGTTGTAAGTGCATATATGATATTTTAAGTTATATTTTTTATGCCTATTAATGCCTATATATTGTATATGATGTAAATATTCTACCCATTATTTTGTAAGTACATACATGGGATTTTAAATTATATTGTTCATTCTTGTAAATTCTTATTTGTTATATAGGATGTAAATGTTCTAACCACAATGTCGTTAGTGCACATGGGGGGTTTTAAGTTTTATCAAGTGTATTCCTATGAATACCTATATATCATATAGGATGTAAAATTTCTACCCACTGTGTTGTAAGTTCATGTATGGGGTTTCAAGTTATATTATTTATTCCTATTAATGCCTATCTATTGTAGAGGTTGTAAATTTTCTATCCATGGTGTTGCAAGTGCATATATGGGGTTTTAAGTTATATTATTTAAATGTATGTGAATATTACCTATTGTATAGATTATAAATTTTGTACCCAATATTTTGTAAGTGCATATATGGGGGTTTAAATTTATGTTCTTCATTCTTGTAAATTCCTATCTATTATATAGAATGTAGATATTCTACCCATGATGTTGTATGTGCATATATGGGGTTTTAATTTATATTGTTTATGTCTTAGAATTTCTATCTATTGTATAGGTTGTAAATGTTCTAACCACTGCGTTGTAAGTGTATATATGAGGATTTAAGTTATTGTTTATGTATCTCTATTTGACATGAATTCTTTCAGTTTTAGCCAATGTACTATCTATTAATAATTTTTACTTTGGTTGATTGGGAGGGAAAGAGAAGCTGACACATGTTAAACACAAGGAAGTGGACATTGTGGGTAGATGTGTTAGCCACTATTAATGCCTATTTGTTATATATGATGAAATTATTATAGGATATGAAATACAAGGGAATACATGGGAGTTTTTGTTATATTGTTAATGTCTATCTTGCAAACTATTAATGTGAACCTCTTCTATTGGATGTAGATAATATTATGTAAATGCCTATTTATTTAATACGATGTAAATATTCAACCCGATGTAGTGTAAGTACATATATGAGGTATTAATTTTACTATTCATGTCAATCTGAGAACATCAAACTAAAATGCCAAAAAAAACAAACTTTATACCTATTATACAATAGAAACTATTAATATGAACACCTTAATTTAGAAACAAAATATTTTTTGACCATCAATTACAAATATTATCTTCAAGCATCATTGTAAACTTACAAACTCAAGTTATAGACAAAATCATTCACTAGTAGTTATACATTAAATGGTTTAAGTTTTATTGTTTTCTAGTAATATTGAAAATTTAACTTTGTTTCCTTCACTTTGTTTACATTATTGGTTTTTATTGTTTGTAGATAAAAAATTAAATTTGAATGAGGATTTGACCTAGAAAAATAATTAACCCACATGAAGAACCTCTAATTAATCTTGAGAGCACTCCAAAAGTTATTGAGGGAGTACTGGAGGTTACTAAACCTACATGAATACAAAATAAAATAATGCGAGAATGAGGGTGGTCAATAAAGGACATGAATGAAGCTCTTAAAGATGTTGAAGATAATTTTTTGTTTGAAAAGGGCTACAACAAAGAAATGGAGAATCCCAACAACCACTCTCACCAACTAGTTAGGTGAGATTACATCCACATCAAACAAAGGTCCTTGAATAATCTTGACAAAAAATGAAGAGGATCTAATTATTTAATGGTGTAAAGAGATGGTTTCAATTGGCCATGATCTTGAGATTATCAATCTTAAGGAAGATGTATCCTAGATTTTCCAAACTAGATCCAACCCCTTTAAGGATGGGCTATTTGGGAAGTCTAGGTGGACTGGATTTAAAAGGTGGACCATCCTAAACTCACATTGAGGACAACTAAAGGTCTTGAAAAATAAAGGGAATTCAACCTCAAACCTACTATTTTATCTACTTTTTAGACTGCATTTTCAAAGGCATATGATGAAAATCCATGCATACCTCAAATAATTTGGAATTGTGATGAGATTGGTATTTAGGAAAGTAGAAACAATGTCATGAAAGTGTTGGCCAAAAGATAGTAGGAGTGTTTCATACATCATTCCTAAGATTTAAGAATGGATAACCATTCTCTATTATGCTAATGCAATTAGACAAAGTCTACCAAGGTTCTATTTATTTAAGTGTAAAAATTAATCTAAAAAATTATATTGCATGTTGTGAACCAAGTGCTTGCGTGATAGCCCAACAACATGCATGGATGACAAAAAAAAAATTCATGAATTGGTTACACTACTTTCCACAATTAGTTCTAGGTGGTTTTTTATCCAAAAATAGGAACTTATTGACTTTTGATTGCCATGGAAGTCATGTTATAGTTATCACAATCTAAGAGGCATGAATGTTGTGTACCTGTTTTCTATTGCAAGAACACATGTATCATGAAATACAACCTATCAATGTGAGTGTATTTTCATAATTCAACTCATACTTCAAATATAAACAAGTAGCATGGATAGCAAGGTTTCCAAACATTAAAATTAGGAGGGAAGAATTAACAAAACTAGGTAACAAGTCACTAAAAAGAGAATTGGCAGTGTCTAATATCACAAGATTCAAAAAGATAAGAATATGGACCATAAATACCAATGCACTTGTGAGAAACATGTTTCCTAGTGACACATTTCAATTCAGCTAATAGGCATATGCTTCTACAACACACAACATCCTTAGTCTATCAATTATTGATATTTTAATAGATGAAGTGACTAGCACATTGCTAGACAGTCTTATAAAAGGTGAATTGTATTTATCAACACCATAATCACATGTATAGGAATGTACAACACATACACCTCAAAGTAAACCTAATGATTCCCAAGTACACCTAGTGGGTAATGATGTGTATGAAAAATGGTAGATATTCAGTATTTTGAATTGGAAGTTGGAGTTAGTCTTCCTTCACAACTAAGATAATCTTCATGGTTGGTGGAGGGAGCTATAAATTTGGGTATCAGTTTACATCGTCATGAAGAAGGAACTTTTTCATTCCCATATCCAATAGCCACATACAATATACTTGAAATGGTACATTACTATGTTGAATGTGAAGGTTCAGATGGTGTATGCAATACACAATTTAACCAATATACCAACACAGTCTGTAATGAAGGTGAAGAAATAATTATCTCACAATTGAATTAGAAAATGGGTTTCCAAATAGATTTAATCATCAACCTATTCACCTTGTCAATGAAAGATCAAAGAATTCTATTGATAGTGGAATTTTATTGAGTCGACAATATTTATGTTGACCCCATTGGCATTTGTGTTTGGCATTAATGTCAAATGTATGACAAGGTTTCAAGGTTATGTGTAAGGCAGAAATATTTGTGTGTCACATTGACTTCATTACTATTTGTGAAGGTTTGGCATATTGGTACTGGTCATATTAATGTGTAAGGTTTTGTTTTTGTTTACACTTATTTCTTTATTGTTGACTCATAGACCGTCACATGGGTCTTATGTTTTTTACCTTGGCATACATGTGTGGCATTCATTGAAGGTTTAGTGCTATTTGTTTGGTCACAAAGGAAAAATATATTTTGATGTTTATTGGTGATACAGTTGACAATGGTGGCATTGTCACAACATGTTTGGAGGACAAAGTGTTAAAGTATTGGGCATTAATATTCCCTAAGGAATTGGAAATAAAAAGGGAAATACATTTCATTTTAGAGTCATAATATTTGAAAAACATATGACATAAAACAAAGGGTGCCTAAACTTATTCCATTATTCATTTTGTTGATTTATTTTATTTGATAGAGCTATCTCGAGCTAGGGCACAACAAGATAGCTAGGTAACGATGATAATATTGGAAACACTGTGAAATGATTAAGGATCTGCAAAGATGTGGCGGTTACTAACTGATAGTAGAAATAGTTTCAAGGGAATATCTCAGTGATGGTAATCATGTATTTGAATGGTTTTCAGGTGATATATTTCTTTTCCCATGCTAATCTTGTTTTCGTGTTAAGATTCTTGCAAACAAATAAAGATTTGTTTGAGTTTTGGTTTTTGCTAAAACTGCATTAATAAAGTTTTTAATCCTACTCAAAAGAATGAAAAGGATAGAGGGTTTTTACTTTGGGTGCATATTTGAATGTGGAGAACGTGTTTTAATTCCCTGTTGCTAGGGCATGAGGTCTTCAAATCTTTTTGCTGTTTCAAATATTTCAAAAGCTAAACAGGGCTTATTAGGTCACATTGAATATGTTTTGAAGGAATTGACCTTGCAGTGTTTATGTGGTGTCTTGCAAGGTTTTTCTAATCTCCGGTGACAAGTTTTTTGTGACAATCGTTTGATGATTGTAATATCCAGTGACAGGTATCTTGTTGACAGTTACAATTGTTTGGTTATGAGTAGATTTATAATGTCTTCATTTCTCTTAGGTTGTGTTGGATGGTTGATTGAATATCATATTGACATTACATAGTCTTGTAATATGAAATGTAGTTTGCTATTCTGATTATGGAGAGTGTGATTGCATCAAAAAGAGACATCATTTTTTATATGAGTTATTGGCTTACCATGATTCAAATTTTATGATTATTTGATTTGTATATTTGATACATTGAGAAGAATCTGTACATCTGTAGAGCGTTGGTTTCATTATATGATGTATCAATGTTTATAATCACAATATATATAATGATATATTGTATGTGAAATAAATTGTACTTTGCTTCTGAATCTCAAGTGATATGAGATCAGAAGATGTTGAGTAGAGAAATAGAGATGATACTTTGTATGCAAATTCAAAAATATTTGAAAGGTGATTATGTATAAGCTAGTGAGGCACATTGTTAGTTAGACATGTTATTAGTGAGACACATTGCTAGTGAGGCACATTGCTTTGCTAGTGAGGAATTGTTTTGGTCAGTGAGGCCATTTTTGCTAGTGAGGCAATCTGTAACCAGTAAGGTTCATTAAGCTAGTGAGGCATTTTGTAACCAGTGAGGTTCACAGCCAGTGAGGCATTGTAAGAAAGAAATTTTCAAATAATCCAGTGAGTCATTTCGAGTGGTTTTATTCCCCAGGAGGGTTTCCACTCAGGACATTTCTATGTGTCATGTTCTTATGTATGTTTAAGTATACTGCTGTTCATTTCTTCTTGCTTTATATTGCATAAAAAAATCCAGTTTGAAAAAGTTGATAAATGTTAAAAAATTTATGAACAATGATTCACCCCCCCTCCCAGTGTTCATTGTACTCCAACAAGTGGTATCAGATCCAAACCCTTGCATAAGTCTAACCAACTTAAGGGGTTCCTAGTAAGTGGAGTACTATGGGTAAGAAGAATAGAAATAAGGCCTCAAATAGAGAAAAGAAAGATGCTCATCAAAATATTGTAAAACAAGCCTCAGTCAAGTCTTGTAATGAGTTGTTACATGAGTCTCTCTTGAATGGTGATATAAAGTGTGATAAAAAGAATGGTCTTGTAATTGAGAGTTTTAATAAAAAGGAAGATTTCATTGTAAATGAAGAAAGATAACTCTGTGGATGAAAATTATTATGAATAGGACTATGATGAATAGGAATGTGAGGTTGATAGAGAAGGTGAACTTTTGTGTGCTCTTGATGCAATCAAGCATCTCCAAAAAGAGAACAAGAGATTAGAAAATCAAATTCAACATGAAAAAGACTCCAAGGACAAGGTACTTTAAGATTTTGAAAAAGTTTCTTTAGAGTTTGAAGAAGCAAGAAATTAGGTTGTTAACTCAAAGAGTCAAGTTGATAAATCTGAGAAACTGATTGTAAATCTAAAATCTGATCTAGAAGTCAAAGCTAATGAATGTCTAAGATTAGAATTAGACATAGTCTCTTTGAAAAAGGAATTGGAAAATGTATATTTTGAGTTGCACAAGAGTCTTTAGTTTGAAAAGAGTACTAAATGTTTGAATGACATGTTGAGAAACAATGGCTGAAAGTCAAGAATACACCAAGGAAGAAGATAGATTTGGGTCATCATACTGCTGCTCCTACAGATAAGACAAAAGATAAATGTGTTGGTTAAGGTAGAAGGAAAAACAATCCATCAAGACCTTCATCTTTTAGGTACAACTACTCTCAGTTTCATGACTATTGCTATTCTTGTCATGTTTATGGTCATAGAGCTAGAGATTGTAGAACTCACTAAAGAAATGATCTTGTATGGAATAAGAATAAGAGTTCTTATAGTTTTCCAAATCAGGGCTATAATAGTGCTTGTTATAACTACAATAATATTGGTCACATTACAAGAAATCATAGTAGATAAGTTCTAAATGATGATGTAAGATTCATGAGAAGATATAGACCCTTGATCATGTGTTATAGATGTAATGGTTTTGGACATAGATCCAAGTTTTGCAGAAGCAAGATGTTAAAATCATCTGAGCAAAAAGATACTCTGAACAAGAAAAAGAAGAGACCTATTCAGGTATGGAGAAGAAAACAAGAGAAAGAGATAGGAAAATTCGTGCTTGTGCTTCATGCACAAGAGGCATCACCAAGTGCATAAGAAGAAGCAAGATCTCAGGGGGAGAAAATTAGTGTATTATTATTTAAGCCCTTTAAAAGAAGTTTGTTGTCAGATAAGGTTGCAAAAGTATAAAAGTTGAGATAAGTATTTGGTTAGTTTAACCATGCCTCAACTATTGTTGTTGATGCCTTGGAAATAGGAATTGTATTCAAGAATGTTTTCCTTAGATAGTGGTGGCATGGATAGTGTTCAAATGGTGGGTGTGTCAACATTACTTGTTGGTTTGTCTTTTAAATTATCTCTTTGCAACATATAATTTTGCTTATGTTCAGTCATGGTAGACTATGACAATAGACAGTGACAGTGAGATAGAATAATAAAATGAAGTACAATAGTTGTGTTTAGGGTTAATAGATTAAAGGCAGTCATAAACACTTTCAAAGATAAGTATATACTTCTTATCATTGATAGTCATGTGTATGGTTTATACTTCTTATCAATATTTATTTTGTGCCAGTAGACATCTCATTCTCTATTTTTGGCAGTACACCTGGTTGTAATTGTGTGAAATGTTAGACAGATAACAGTGCATTATTTTTAGTAACTTTGAATGGTGCTAGTAAATGAGGACAATATTTCTACTGTACATATTTGTCAATGTTCTATGAAAATGGATTAGTGGCTGACAATTATCTTTTGAAGAGTGGAAGTGCTTCATATTTGTGAGTTGTTCAACAATGCTCCTGAACTTGTAGTAATCTTGGCACCCTTAATAGAGTTGAGTCTTTCTTGATCTGCTATATATAAGTGATGGTTACAATCTTGTATTTTTAATCATAGTTTGACTATGGTTGTAGACATTGTTAACTAAGTTTGATCAATTAGGTGGTGATAGTGCAATACTATTTTGTTTTTCAGTAATAGTGATCAGGATAGCGAGAATCAAGATTGTGAGCCTTTGCATTTTTAGTGATGTTTTTTCATATAGGTGGACATTCAATGCACATACAGAGTATATTTCATTTGACTGTAGTGGTTAACATTTTCTCCCTGTTTTAAGTGAAGTTGCATGTCTATATTGCTCCTACTCTGCCTTGATGCATGGTTGTAAAACTCTTGTGCCCATAGTAAAATGGAACAAAGATTGTTTCCTTCTAAAGTGGAATGTCATAGCAAGACAATGGTGTTCATACATTCTCAGCAAGTTTTTTAAGACAATGATCAAGTTCACTAATAGTTTGTATTGTTTGTAGTACTTTATGAGGTGGCAGTGATGTTCACAAGTTCTAGTATGCATATTCTATATTGTATTGTCTCCTATGTCTTTGTCTGATGAAATATTGTGCATTTTTCTGAATAAATAAGGGTGTGAGTATAGTGGTCTTGGTGCACAGTGTAGTGGCATGTTGGTTATTTAGTTTCAATTATATTGTCCTTGGTTCTTGCATTAGAAACAATCATTTCATGAATACACAGAGAAAACTAATTTATTTCATGACTCATTTAAGTGACTGTTCAAAGACAATGGATAGTGAGTTAAAGAAAAGTCATTTTTGTATCATGTACTTGAATGAAGAAATTAGTAAATCTTTGTGATAGTTTCTTGCTATCATCACTGATAATAGTGACTCATAGGCAGTGCTTTGAAATGTGATCCCATTCCAAGGCATAGTATAACAGTGTTTCAATGTTCTTGACTGTTTTAGTACTTTGATAACTTTGTGTCAGTGACTTAAGTTTATATACAAAAGAGGACATAGGGCTATGGAAATTCAGGGTGACAGTTTACATAGTGTCATTCGCATGTGACTGTAATAACTATGATGGCAGTTGGTCTTCAATGAAACAATGGTTTTAGAAAGAATAGTAAGTAGATCTTTATAGAATTTAAGGAGGTACTAATAGTGTAAATCAATTTAGTATAAGACAAAGAAGATATGACCAAGGGGGAGTATGATCTCATTTACAATTTTGTATAAGGTGATTCACATTCATTCACACCTCAGTAGTCTATTTATCTTAGACAAAACTATGCTATATCAAAAAGGGAGTAGTGTTTCAAGGAAATGTGGGCAAAAGGACTTTGACTAGTACAAGGATAGTGAAGTCTATTGATAGGTCAAGGACAATTGCCAGGATTATTGATGATTTATGATAGTCATATGACCTAGTGGTGGTGCTTGTATCAAATGATCAAATGAGCAAGTGGTAACTTCATGATGTTATGCAAGTGACAGTATACTTGACAGTGCCTCTGCTTATTTATGTTATGATTTATTTAACTTAGTATCTCAATCATTGTTGCTAGTGTTGATGATGCTTGTTTCATGCTGATATGACAACACCATTCTCTACTATAATTCCTATCTTGTGACATAATAAAAGTACCAAGATTTCCAAGAGGCAGTGATTATAGATTGTAGTATTCTTTGATTAAATTTCTAACATTTTTATGTGTTGTAGTGATATGTTGAGCATTGTGTCTTCCTGAAAGATATGCATATCATCCTATTGCTCATTCTCTTTCTAGTATACAAGGTTCTAGCTTTTAATTGCTGCAAAGTGAGGATACAAAGTGATAGTTTGCAGATGCTTCAATGATATACCAACGTTTTCAGTTAATGGTGAGGATGTTGTAGATTTCAATTTAAAGCCAAGATTTTGCTTGAATCTTTAACACAACACAACATTTGCATGAACAATGTTAGTGACTTATCAAGAATATATGTTGAAGTCATGATTATAGTGTTTGCATTCCTTTATATGGGGCTCATTTTTAGGGGGAGCTTATCTGCATATTTTACATTCCTGGTAGCTTTCATGACCATTATTCTTGGATGGTATATGTTTTTGTGAATTTCTGACGCTTGTCAGTATGGGTGATGACTCAGTTTGTGATTGCACATTGATATAGGTTGATCTTTGCACTTGGATGGTACACTGGTATTTGTACTCTGGCTTAGATTCTCTCCTTCTAACCTTTGGAATTAATGTCAAAAGGGGGAGAAAGTATCAGTGATTTGTGTTGTGCTCAGTATTTATTTGGTGTACTCTGGCTTAGTGATTCATGATATTTTCCATCAATGTAAAAGGGGGATTTTTTCTACCCCATTGGAATTTGTGTTTGGCATTAATGTCAAATATATGACAAGGTTTCAAGGTTATGTGTAAGGAAGAAATATTCATCTGTCACATTGACTTCATTACTATTTGTGAAGGTTTGGCATATTGGTACTGGTCATATTAATGTGCAAGGTTTTGTTTTGGTTTACATTTATTGCTTTATCATTGACTCATATAATGTCACATGGGTCTTATGTTTTTGACCTTGGCATACATTTGTGGCATTCATTGAAGGTTTAGTACTATTTTTTTGGTCACAAAGGCAGAATATATTTTGATGTTTATGGGTGATATAGTTGAGAATGGTGACATTGTCATAACATGTTTGGAGGACAAAGTGTTAAAGTATTGGGCATTAATATTCCCTAAGGCATTGGAAATAAAAAGGGAAATACATTTCATTTCGGGGTCACAATTTTTGAAAGACATATGACATAAAACAAAGGGTGCCTGAGCTTATTACATTATTCATTTTGTTGATTTATTTTATTTGATAGAGCTCTCTCAAGCTAGGGCATGATAGGACAATTAGGTAACGATGATAATATTGGAAATAATGTGAAATGATTAAGGATCTGCAAAGATGTGGCGATTAATAGCTAACAATAGAAATGGTTTCAAGGGCATATCTCAGTGATGGTAATCATGTATTCAAATGGTTTTCAAGTGATATCTTTCTTTTCCCATGCTAATCTTGTTTTTGTGTTAAGATTCTTGCAAACAAACAAAGATTTGTTTTAGCTTTGGTTTTTGCTAAAACTACATTAATAAAGTTTTTAATCCTACTCAAAAGAATGAAGAGGGTAGAGGGTTTTTACTTTGGGTGCATCTTTGACTGTGCAGATCGTGTTTTAATTCCCTACTGCTAGGGCACGGGGTCTTCAAATCTTTTTGTTGTTTCAAATATTTCAAAAGCTAAATATGGATTATTAGGTCACATTGAATATGTTTTGAAGGTGGTGACCTTGCAGTGTTTATGTGGTTTCTTGCAAGGTGTTTCTAATCTCCAGTGAAAAGTTTTTTGTGACAATCTTTTGATGATTGTTGTGGACATCAAATCTGCAAATGGTCAGAAATCTTAACATAATAATATCATATTTTAGTCATTTCAAACACATTAAATTCAATATCCCTATGAAATACTTAACCATGTTAGAATATGTAAAACTAAATAGAACAAGAATAGCTGATTGCAAGCATACACAAACATGATCAAAACTTTATTCCATATTGGATTGGTGCTATTGTTGAAAATAGCCCTTTCCCAATCCTTGATAGACAAGCTTAGATGATGATGATAAGATGGACAAGATTAGCTCTCCATTGAAGAGAGTAACCTTGTATGAGATTATGGAGTTAAAATGCACAAATTGTGGAGTGGATGAACAAAATCAGTTCTCAAACCAAGATAGTGACTTTGCATAAAAGTTGTGGATGATTTTGATGGAGATTAACCCCTTTATTTATAGATTTTCTTGATGAGAGATTGGCCAAATGGATGAATGTGGGATAAAGAATCAAGCCAATGAGATGGAGGCACTTGTCATCTTGTGAGTGGTTGATGCATGTGCAAGATTTGGGAAATGTGCCCAAGAGAGGGAGTTTCAAATTCAAATTTGTGCAATGAATGCTGAGTTTGACTTTTGGAAGGGGACATGTAAGAGCCATGTAAGAGCTCATAAATGACATGTTGGATGTACCTTTCAACTTGCCTTTTGAATTCAAACCTGATGGAATATTCCTGATGGATGCCATGTTGAGTGAAAATGTTGGATTTAATAAATCAATAAATTGATTTATTTGTGCAAGTGGCAATATCTTGAGAATGCAAGTGGTTAGGATTAGCATTTAATCATGATTAATTAGCTAGGATGATGATTAGGATGAGTTTAACCTCTTTGACTTAGATATTTGATTTATTTAAATCAGAAAAGGAGAAATATGAATTGGAATTTGATTAAATGGCCATTTGATTTATTAAAAGGTTGATGATAATGTTTATTTGATTTTAAATAAATGACCTTAGAAGATGAGATTACCTAATGAATGGATGGAAGTGAATCTGATTAATTGATGAATGGACCTAATGTGAAATCTAGTTTAGTTAATGAATGGACCTGATTGAATGCACAATGTTAATTTTGCATGTCTACATTTTTCCCCTCTTTGAAGCAATGTACTTGTTGCGTTGGTTCAAAGAATAAACTTGCCGCGATCAAAATCAAAAAAATTCTAATTTTTCGGATGCCCCAGCGGAAAGTACACTGGTACATTTCCCCCTCGAGAGATCGAGGGAAAAGATTCGATTTGAGGGTCGATCTCGCAATAAGGAGGTTCAAAATGGATGGTTATGGATGATGATGCAAATGAGATGATTTTAAGATTCTTAGACTAACAGATCTATATTATGAAGATGATGCAAATGCAATGCATGTGAAGTGATTGATGTTTCCTATTATGTATGATGTGAATGATATGTGGTATGCTGATGGTTTGTAGATGCCAGATGGACGCATGATGGATGTATCGGTGATGATGATGCTAGTGCAAAAATGGGATGATGACAAGAGGATCCCACAAGTCCATGATTGGTCGAGACTTTATGATGATGATGATGATGATGATAGATGATGATAGATGGATGATACATCATGATGATGATGTTAAATGGATGATTTACTTATCAAGGATTGTGATTTTAAAAGAGCTACTTACCTTATGTTTGATTACACATGTAGATATGATGCAACAAGGTATAAAGAACTAGGATGGTGTTGTACCTAGTGCGATGGACTTTGACTCGACAAATAGATAGGAGTATTCTTGTTCACACTTGACATACGAAAACCTTGCTAGGACGTACCTAATCAAAGCAAGTATTCACCAAGTTATTTTACAAAAACATCCAACAAGCACAATAGACAAAAGATAATGATCGTTGCCCCATTCCTATCTCTCTAAATCCTTCGTTCGGATATCATCGAGAGGTCCTTGGAATGAGCGCAATAAGATAAATCAAAAGAAAAGATCAAGTACGCAAACAAGCCAATGTTCTTCATACCTTCAGCCAAAGGGATTTGTTTTGACAAGATAAGAATCCAAGGTGATATCCAAAATGATGCCCATTGTCAGAACAATATATCCTAGGACATGCATTATATAGGATGATGATGGTTTGATAAGTTGATTGATAGGCTATTGATATAAAGTTGACTGACATGTTTGAAAGTGATCAAGAGTTTGATTTTGTGTTTAACAATTTTTTACTTCGATTTAGATTTTACGATTGAAGTTTTCTTTTTGCCAATTACTGTGATTGTTTCTGTTTGTGCTACCAAAGGATGAAGGTGATGATTAGTTTATTATGGATAATTGATTATTGTGGGTGAAAGCGAGATGAGGCGGATGGATTTTTTCAAATATTTGGATGTTTTTGATGTTTTGCAATGTTTTGAGGCTGTTTTTGGTATTTTTGGATTTTTCAAATGTTTTGATTTTTGATTTTTCGATGTTTTGGATTTTGGATTTTTTTAAATGTTTTGGATTTTGATGTTTTTGAATGTTTTTGGATTTTTGTGTCTCAGGGCTGATCGAGATTAGCCTTGCCTACGTTTAAGCTCAGAGATGACGTAGTTCAAATTCCAATGTTTTGACGTTTTTTTTAATTTTTTGAGTGTTTTTGGATTTTTGATATGTTTTGAATGTTTTTGGATTTTCTGATTTTCTGATGTTTTTGGATTTTCACATGATTTTGATGATTTGGATATGGACATGTGTGATGATATCAGTGCTCTGTTTGGGGATTTTTCTAAAAATCAAGTTAAGGTTGATTGATCAGATCAATGGATTGAGGATGATAACATTGTTGAGGATGCACAACAATGCAAGGGTTGATGATGATAACATTGTTGAGGATACACAACAATGCAAGGATAGTGTTAAGCAACACAATGATTGGGAATGATATCCCGAGATGATGATTTTTTGATTGGATTTGATTGATCATGATTTTGAAGCTTGATTTGGAACAAAAGATGTTTGAATGATTTGATGTGACATTTGAAGGGTGCATTAGATGAGACTGATATCAATTGTTTGGATCGATGTTCAATGAAAGATGAAGACTAGTAAGGAATGTCTTTTCGTCAAAATATGCCATGGGCTAGTGATTTGGAAATTTTCTCACAGGTGGTGGACCAATTTGGTTTCACGTTTGCCAATGTTCGGATCGCCACCTAAGTTGGAGTATATAGATCAAGATTTATTCTTGAAGCAAGATGTAAATATCTGGCCCCAGTGTCTAGCAATATATGGAATGCGATGGGTGGATGCTCAGATAAGTGTATGGATGGATGGGTATGGTAAGCACGCAAAGGATGCCAAAGATTATCTTGTGATAAGATAAGGTGTTCGAATAAAGAATGCTCATTTGGATAATGCTTTATGGCTCAGATAATGTTGGGTAGGATAGGATCAATGAAACTGACCCATGTCAAGATGTTTTACCATAAGAAGCATAAAATGTGCCCCAAAATTTCATCAAGATCAAGATAATATGCGAATATGGATTGGATCAATGGTTTATGGATGGATGGATTTATTATGGATGATATGGATGGATTGTTGGAGTTATTATGGATGGGATGAGATGCTTTCATCTGAAGTGGCGCACGTAGATGCTCGATTCTACACATGATGCCTGTTTGCTATGTTTTCATCATGGTCTTTCCCAAAGCGCCGCCCATGCAATTTTCACTAGAGGACGATTTTTTTCTCTTTACTATTTTTAATCCTTTTTCTGATTTTTTTGGATTTTCATATTTTTTGATTTTTTTGATTTTTCTGAAAGATTTTAAGCTCATGCTGAATCACAAGGCGTTGCTGATCTAGATGCCCCTGTCATAATGTGCCATCAATATCTTGCTTGAAGAAGTTGCTTTGCTAGAATACGTGCACTTGAATGCAACTTTTGGGATTCTTGATCTACTTCATCAATACCAGAATTAAATTTATCTTTTAGCACACATCGCGATAGAGTGCCTTCTGAATCCTTATGATAAAGGGTCGTTGCCAATACATGGTCAATGTGAGAATTGGATATCATGCGTGGAGGTGTGGATGGAGTGTGTTTAGGGATAAAAGATGGATTGGTTGATAGTTTGGAATCTTTAACTCTCCAAACTTGGGAAGATGAGCAATGATGGGTGGATATGAAAGTGTGTGTGGAATTAGGACCATCTGCTTGATACACTTTATACGTCGCTTGAAAAGCCTACTTTTTCTTTTGTAGAAATCTTTGATGGATACTTTTCCCATTTTTATTTTGCCCCATAGTTTCTTTGACTGATGGAGTTTGATAAGGATGATCTTTCTTTGTATTCTTTGGTATCCATTTGTATTTGATTTGTCTATTGTGCTTCTCGGCTTCTTTTGCTTTGATAATTTTTTTCAATTCTTTCTTTTCACGTTGGTCCCAATTCATGGATGCGATGATGGGTGGATGAAGATTCATGACGTGGTTGGTTGTAGTATTGACACTAGTTTCATCATAAGGATTCTTCGTGCTCCCTATGTTGACGTTTGCTTGAGATGAAGTTGCCCCCAGTATTGTGGAAGTAGTACCTTCTTGCCTTGATTCTGCCTGTTCTGAGATGTCTTGGTTAGAATGCATTCTCTGATAAATGACCACCATAGGTGACGTTATTTCCATTTGTTGCTCTACTAACTCTAGAATATCCTGTTCTGACTGACCTACTTCCTTGAGTGGATAATGTTGGATATCTGCATACCCAATGTCGTCATTCTGAATTTGGGATATATTTGATCTTGATGTCGATAACTCAATTTGACTATAGGAGTTAAGAATATGCTCTCTTTGTGTAATAGTGTCTTGTTCTAGATGAAGATCATCTATGCACATCCCTCAGCAGAAAGCATCTCATGGGTAGATGGAGGGGTATGTGCTACATGGATATGATCATCTTTCATAGATAGGAGAGTGTCCATTAGATTATTGTAGTATCTTGAAGATACAAATTCTTGATCTTGAATGATTTTGGGGTTGCTTTTGACATGCTTTGGATCAAGTTCTTGACATGGATTCATTTCAAAGGATGGATTGCTTACAAAGGGTTCTTGGATGTCATCATTAGACATGGTAAGCAGCTCAATATCCTCTTGATCTTCGAGTGGACTTGGATCAATTGTCAAGTTGAGGATTCCTCCAGTATCTGTAACCATGAGGTCAAAGGATGTCAACATGTCTTGGAAAGGACCATTACTAGACCTTGGTGAAAGATGTTGATGATGCTTTAGAATAAATTCTTGAGATATGTCCTCTGAATCATAAGGAAATGTGGAGATATTTTCAACATGATCATAGGTCAACGGATTGTGCATTATGTCAATAGGATCAAATAATCCTAACACTCCTTGAAAGAGATCACTAAAAAGTGGTTCTTGATGTATAGTGTGTTGATCATCAGATGGGGTGAAAACATCTTCAAGGTGCTCATCGATGGAGAGATCTTGATCATTGTTTTCAACAATTGTGGTGGAGAGATTATGAATGTCTTCAACCATAGGGTCAAACAATGTTGACATTTCTTGAATTGGATCATTGTTGGTTGGTAGATTTTGATCATGATTGAAAAGTGATTCTTGACATATGTTGATTTGATCATTGGATGAAGTAGAAACATCTTCAATGTGCTCTTTGATGGATAGATATTGATAATTGCTTTCAGCAATGTGGTGAGGAAGTTTTCAATGTTATCACCAGTGGTTGGATGTTCATCATTATCCCCAATAGTTATCATTTCTTGTGTTTGTGCTTGTGTTTGTTGGGTAGCTTGAGAGGCTTGTTGCACTTGTTGAGCTTGTCTTGCTTGTTGTGTTGCTAGATATTGTTGGATAGCCTTTTGGTAGGCTTGGTGAGCTTTTAGCGCAATGTCATATTGTTTTGCTACGTTTGGTTTTGGTGGAAGTGGTGGCGGGTTCAGAATCATGTTGGATGTAGTGACAAGTTGTTGAGATATGCTTGGAGCGATCATGGTAGTGATGGGTTGAGATATGATGGGTGTAATAGGGGTGGATGGAGTGATCGAGGTGATAGGAATGGTCAGAATGACCAAGGTGATAGGTCCTTGGGAGACCATGTTTTGATTTTTCAGGATTGATGTTGTCATTTGATTAGATACCATCTATTGGTGCGATGTCGATGGTATATTCAAAGGATTTAATGTGATGACTTGATTGGTGTTAGGTGGATAGATTTGGATGGAATGATTGGTGCTAGGTAAAGGGGGAAGCCCTAAACCAAGGAGTGATGTTGATATGGGTAATGGTGGTGGAGATGTCTCTTGGTGTAACGACTCAACTATTTTGGTATGTGTAGCAATTTGATCTAGCCAAATTTTTTCTTGATTTCAATCTTGACTCCCTTGATATAGTTGATTTGGCTTGTGTTTAAGCAGATTTGGAGTGTGTAATTGTGTTTGATTTTGGACAATGTTCTGATTTGGGATGACACTCAGATTTGGCATGATAGGTTGAAATTGAAGATTGTTCATGTTTGGAATATTCGTATGATTTGCAAATGTATTTATCCCAAAGTTTTCCGGATTCATGTTTCGAAAACTTGTGCTTGGTACATTCTCATTTGGCTTGTAGGGATTGGGTGGGATGACGTTGTTCTTTTGAAGGCTCATGCTTTGATTGTTTGGTTGACAGGCTTGTAGGTTTGGATTTAGATCTACCATCGAGAAATGTGTTCCAATCTTTGATTTGGGCATACTCATACTTGTTGTGCCATTGAAATTCATAGAAGGTAATGATCCCATGTGTGGATTGTATAAGCGTGAGTGTTGATAATCAATCGGCATTGTAAGGCTTTGATAGCTTAGTTGACTTGGATTACTCATGATGTATGGATCAAGTTTTTATTCCATGTTCTCCTTGTGTTTTGACCTTGTTGCAAAAGTGACCTCCAAGGTTTTTTAGGACCAATGACAAGATGAAGGATGAAAGGTGCAAATGATATGAGTGTTGAATGCTTAGGAACTTTGGATCATTGCTAGACTTAGGGTTTGATTTTGATTCTTTTGATTTGGGTAATGAACTTGTAAACCCTAAGATGTAAGATGCTATTTTAGGGTGAAATTGTTCAAAAGGATTGCTAATTCAATTAAATGTATGAGAAAGGATGCATTCCCATACACCTAACTAAACAAGGTGGTTTAGATTTTGATGATTTACCTAAGTCTAGAATGACGTTTCCAAAGCTCTAAAGTTGTTTGGATGGATTTTGATAAATGATTGAGATGGATGAAGTGTTTGATTTTTGTCCTAAATGAATCTAGGAAGGATTTGTTTACTAGGCCAAGATCTAGTGAAGAACATGCCTTTCTCTAAGAGTAATTCAAAATCAAAGGACCAATGTTTGCATGAAAACCATTTGACCAAAAGTTGCCAAGCACATATGTGGGGTCCAATTGATTTAATCTTTGATTAATGGATTCTTTTTACCACAAACACACTCTTGATTAGATTTTGAATCGAGATGTATAATGTCTCAACTTTACCCTTATCTCATAAAGTGTATTATGCAGAAACCAAGGAAATTTGAGGCAAGAGTTACCTAAAGTTGACTTTAGTAGAAGGAAATTGAGATGAAATCCAAATGTTTAGATGCCTCTAAGGACACGAATCCCAAGGGAAAGCAATAACATGTGAATTTTTTCAAGGATATTTGCCTCTCCTAAAGGGTTTGCAATTTCGATGATTCATTGAATGTTGGTTTTCAAATGTTTTCGATAAAAGCACCGTGTTTTCAAACCACAAGCAATATGACATCCTAGCTCAATTGGTACGTTTTTCTTGGTGGGCTTGCCTCATGCCCTTCGTAGAAGAGATGATTTTACATGCAACCAAGGAAAAAATATAAAGGTATGTTAAGAATGAAGTCTTAACCTCTATATTTCAACCAAGATCGGACATGGAAAGTAACTTCTTGGAATCTAAGTTCCAATGCACCACTTTGATAAACTCCCTCAATGGATTAATAGGCCACTAGAAACAATGGTTCTATTTTGAACTTTCCATTCATGGAGATTAACCCATATGGCAAGAGTCCCCTTTTAGATCCATCTTGTTGGAATCAACCGCGTGATACTGGCATTTCTTCCAATACCCACATTTATATCCCGGCTGGAAATACTTTTGGCTTTAGAGTGTTACCGGTTGAGTCGTTCCCTTGGGTGAGTACTTTTTCCCCAAGGCAGGCCCTCTAGGATAAACAAAAGTGAGTAAAGACAAAATCCGTAACTCGATCAATCTTTGATGGCACAAAGAAAGAGAATATACGTGATGATGCTCTACTCACACTTGCACAAGATGCTCAATTTTAGTTCGAAATTGAAGTGTGTATGGGAAATTATTTACGCAACTTAATGTCACCAAAAGCCTTTTGATTCTCAAGATAGCCATGAGGCGTGAGAGAAGCGCATACGTCTTTTGATGATATTACTTTGTGTAAATAATTACAAAACAATAAAGGCACACATTCATTTTATCCTTCAAAGCAATGATTTGATTCATTTTAAAAACACCAAAGGAAGGATGAGGATTTGACTGTTCAATTTTAGCTCAAAAATCAAAGTCTAATGAGTTTCTAAGGTTTAATTTTAATCTATTTTGAGAAAAAAAATCAATCACCAATTACCTTTAAACCCAAATTAGTCTACTTGGCATAAAAAAGAAAACAAAAGCAGCATTTGGTTGCTCTAGACAATTGCAATAAGCATTAAAAAATGCTTTTCTTTTAAGTTCAATGTTCAATTTACCCACTTAAATTTGCTTGTGGCTCTTTGATTCCAACGGTCAATTCCAAATCCGATCTTTTTGCACCCTTCCGGATCTTCTCAAACCTTTCACTTCTCCAATCTGGCGAGTAGTTGTCTAGAACAATACACAGGACCACTAACTTTCTAGCAAAACAAAATTCATTCCAGCCTCACAACACCGTTTAATGATTAATGTTGCACCTCTAAAATAATTATGGCAATCAATAGACCACAAGACTTAGATTCTGCAGATCAGAAAGGAATAAAGGTGTTAAATGAGAGGTCAGATGCATCCGCTCAAACTTAATGCAAGTTGGTGGTGTCTAAAGGATTGGAATTTATTTTCCATATCCATTGTGCATATAAATGGATGGTTGAAATCCACTGCTTTGTATCCACATCCTCCAGTAGTTTTTGTGCATTAAATTCAAGATTAACTCCTTTCATCTGCTCGTCACACAACAAATATTTTACAGACAAGAATGTATATATTTTGAAAACAAACAACATAAATCCCATAAATCTAGCGTTGGAGGAATAAATGCAGCTGACAGGCGTAAAAATGAAGGTAGCGACTAAACACTTCAAGCAAATGCAAATGGCAGGTGCAAAAAAGTAGGCAATAACTAAATACTTTAAAGCAAATACTCTCCTCCTATCATAATTTCCATTTCATTCAAAAGAAGGTCACACGCATAGGAGATGAGTCTGTACGACAGTGACTTTAATAACATCATGCAAAAATTTTGGCAGATACCATAAATGCGAATACTTCCCTAACATTTGTTGTGAGTCTTCAAAATACGCTAGTTCGTAAAACACCAAGGTACTGGAAGTGTTCCCAAACCGATGAAGAGTCATGCGAGCAGGCTCTATCACATACTTGCTCAGAGGGAGGCTCCTGGAGATCTCATTAAGCACCAAATTTCCTCCCGAATGAAGGAAAACATGTTGGAACACCTTGGAGAAGTCAGGAATGTAAGGAAGCCTTGGTCTCCATCTTCAAGACATGCACGACCAGACAAGACCACAAATATTTCAACAGCTCAGAGTAAGGGAGAACAAGCGGACAAATCATGGGCATGCAGCCCTTCGCCGGCTACTCTGGTAAGATCCTTCCTTAGCCTATTGTCATAGGAGAAATCTTTTCCCGGATATTCTATGCTCACTACTCAAGAGGCCCTCACAACATGGTGTGCGGGTGGGACGCATGCGAGGGGAGATGGCATATTGTGGAAATTGGGTCGTGGATTCAACAAACAACCCTCCACCGTAGGGTTTACTCCCAATGATTGGGTATTTGCAGATGATTACAGAAGACTTTACAACACTCAAACAACGTAGTGGTTCCAGCCCTTACGCAATTGCGAAACTCCTAGGCGACAAGTATGAAGCCGATCTGCCTGCTAATCTAAAGAAACAACTCAATGTGTAGTTGAAAAATCTAACGAAATGGCAAACTGACGAAAGTAAAGGCATATAGGAATAAAGAGCAGTTATAATGTATTTTAAACAAAGAGTTAGATCAAGATATACAGGAATAATTTCACGTCACGGTTTCAAGCCTTAGGAATTCAGAAATCTATTCAAGTTATCGATCTACCTTCATCAATCTTTATCTCTCATGAAACTTAGCAATGTCTATGTTTAGTATTTCACTTTCTAAGGTTGCAATGGATCAAAGAAAAATATATTTAAAAAGGCACAATTCAAAGCAAGATCAATGAGCTCCAGTTGGTATACAAAAGTTAGTAAAAACAACAAGAAATTGATGGCAAATCTGACAGCAGAATGAATCAACCTCTGTAGCACGATTTCCCCATTTGAAAGCCATATGCTGTAATAATATCATTTTAATGTCAGTAAAGTAATGCAATATTAGTAACATCAAATCACTTGAATTCCTTTTTAATCCGTATTAAACAATGTGCATGGAGGGTGATATGGGGCAGGAGCTGAATGAGGAAAAATAGAGTTGATGAGCAATAACATGTAACAAGTAGTGGAGATTAGGAGATTAGAACGTGCGACAAATGGTAGACTTGGCAGCAAAGAAAAAATAAATTGGTGGTATACTGATAGCCAATACTACAAGACATGCATCTCTTTCCGGCGTGTTGTGCTTGGGAACGACACCGCAATTGTAACCATTGTTAACAGCTTGCCAAATCTACAAAAAATTTCTTTAATACATCGTCTTCACAATCCAAGTGGTTTGGGATTGTGGAAACGGAGGGCCTGGATGGATTGACAATGAATGCAAGAAGATTTTTGGAACTATTACAGGAGATTGGTTAATGGTGCCCTCCTTCTAGCGCCATTTTGTGGACATCAAATCTGCAAATGGTTAGAAATATTAACATAATAATATCATATTTTAGTCATTTCAAACAAATTAAATTCAATATCCCTATGAAATACTTAACCATGTTAGAATATGCAAAACTAAATAGAACAAGAATAGCTTATTGCAAGCATACACAAACATGATCAAAACTTTATTCCATATTAGATTGGTGCTATTTGTGAAAATATCCCTTTCCCAATCCTTGATAGATAAGCTTAGATGATGATGATAAGATGGACAAGATTAGCTCTCCATTGAAGAGAGTAACCTTGTATGAGATTGTGGATTTGAAATGCTCAAATTGTGGACTGGATGAACAAAATCGGTTCTCAAACCAAGAGAGTGACTTTGCATAAAAGTTGTGGATATTTTGATGGAGATTAACCCCTTTATTTATAGATTTTCTTGATGAGAGATTGGCCAGATGGATGAATGTGGGATAAAGAATCAATCCAATGAGATGGAGACACTTGTCATCTTGTGAGTGGTTGATGCATGTGCAAGATTTGGGAAATGTGCCCAAGAGAGGGAGTTTCAAATTCAAATTTGTGCAATGAATGTTGAGTTTGACTTTTGGAAGGGGACATGTAAGAGCCATGTAAGAGCTCATAAATGGCATGTTGGATGTACCTTTCAACTTTCCTTTTGAATTCAAACCTGATGGAATATTCCTCATGGATGCCATGTTGAGTGAAAATGTTGGATTTAATAAATCAATAAATTGATTTATTTGTGCAAGTGGCAATATCTAGAGAATGCAAGTGGTTAGGATTAGCATTTAATCAGGATTAATTAGCTAGGATGATGATTAGGATGAGTTTAACCTCTTTGACTTAGATATTTGATTTATTTAAATCAGAAAAGGAGAAATATGAATTGGAATTTGATTAAATGGCCATTTGATTTATTAAAAGGTTGATGGTAATGTTTATTTGATTTTAAATAAATGACCTTAGGAAATGAGATTACCTAATGAATGGATGGAAGTGAACCTGATTAATTAATGAATGGACCTAATGTGAAATCTAGTTTAGTTAATGAATGGACCTGATTAAATGCACAATGTTAATTTTGCATGTCTACAATTGTAATCTCTAGTGATAGGTATCTTGTTGACAGTTACAATTGTTCGGTTATGAGCAGATTTATAATTTATTCATTGCTCTCAAGTTGTGTTGGATGGTTGATTGAATATCATATTGATATTACATAGTCTTGTAATATGAAAGACAAGTTAATGTTCTAATTATGGAGAGTGTGATTGCATCAGAAAGAGACATCATTCTTGATATGGGAGTTATTGGCTTACAATGATTCAAATTTTATGATTATTTGATTTGTATATTTGATACATTAAGAAGAATTTGTACAACATATGTAGAGTGTTATTTTCATTATATGATGTATCATTGTTTATAATCACAATATATACAATAATATATTGTATGTGAAATAAATTGTACTTTGCTTCTGAATCTCAAGTGATATGAGATCAGAAGATGTTGAGTAGAGAAACATAGATGATACTCTATATATGAATTCAAAAATATTTGAAAGGTGATTATGTATAAGCTAGTGAGGCACATTATCAGTTAGACACATTGTGAGTGAGACACATTACTAGTGAGGCACATTGCTTTGCTAGTGAGGCATTGTTTTATTGCCAGTGAGGCATTCTTGTAACCAGTGAGGTTCTTTGGTCAGTTTTCTAGTGAGGCAATTTGTAACCAGTGAGGTTCATTAAGCCAATGAGGCATTCTGTAACCAGTGAGGTTCATTAAGCCAATGAGGCATTCTGTAACCAGTGAGGTTCACATCCAGTGAGGTATTGTAAAAAAGAAATTTTCAGATAAGCCAGTGAGGCATTTCGAGTGGTTTTATTCCCCAGGAGGGTTTCCACTCAGGACATTTCTATGTGTCATGTTCTTATGTATGTTTAAGTATAATTTTTTTCATTTCTTCTTGCTTTATATTGCATAAAAAAATCTAGTTTGAAAAAGTTGATAAAAGTTAAAATTTGTATGAACACTGATTCACCCCCCCTCTCAGTGTTCATTGTACTACAACAATTTATTGTTAATAAAAACTTACTACTTGAGTATCTTAATGCATCAATGTTGTCTTCATTCTTGATTATATTCAAGTAAGAACGATTTGTATTGAAATGATCTAGCGAGTTATCCTTAAATTCAAATTCCTTAGTCATTTTTGATGTATAGGTTATATATTTGATCAAAATTGTAATTTTAAACCATTTGATGGTTGCCAAATGTGTTCAAATTTTATATCCTTTTTCCCTTATTTTGTTCCCATTTCAACTTGCTCCTAAGTCTTTCTTGCCATTAATTGTTAGGGAAATAGAGAACATTTGATATGTTTTCAAAAAGGAGGGAATACTTTTGAGATGCTAAAATTGTTGTGGTAATAATGTATTTTTGATGGTTTGCTACATGAACTAAATGTGGAAAAGGGAACCACCTCTATGAATGAAAAATCTTGAACAACATGAGATAGGAAATGAGGACTGTGTGTGAAAGAAGTCTACCTACTCTTGTTTTTATTCCTATTTCAAACTAGTTGTTTTAAACTATCTTGGGTTTGTGGCCTGCGACCAACCCAAAAACTATAATTGTCCAGTTTGTTGGCCATCGGCCATAAAAAACTATGTCTCTTTTATCATTTTACTTGGTGGTGACCAATGAATATTTACACATATCTATATGTGTGTTTTGAGTTAAAATGAATATATAGAATCTCCATAAAACTTTCAGTCAATGATATTACTGTGTCAATTATTGGATGCATTGATCGTGGTTTGAGATAGTGTAAACGTTTTGTTGTGCTCACCTTGTGGACTAGAGGAAGGGCCCCCTCTCGGGAAGCTTGGTGAGATTTTTTTATGATTTATTAGTTTAGATTTTTCATATCGCGTGCAATTTCATTTCTGTTGAATGCATATTTGTTAGGTGTGTTGTGAATCGGTTAATTTTTATTCAAGATTAAACATCGTTAACAATACAACTTGTGTGATTGATGTAGTATTAAAATAATTACAATGAATTCTCTATGGAGTATAATTGTGGTCTGAGGAGTAAGGAGTACGTTTCAGTTGTAGGTAAATCAATGTGTCTCTCATTTTAGACTATGTTGTGTTTCATTATGTAAAGCTTCCTGTCACGTTCTATTCACTTCCAAATTCTTTCTTTTACTATTGTGATGGTTGTTGCTAATATTTGTACATTATAATATATTGAGTTTGGGTGCTACCACAATAATGGGTTACACTTTTTGGGACATCCTGATTTTTTCTTGAAATCACATATTTTTAGAAAAGTACAATTATTTAAGACTTGAAAGGTTCCTTATAAATGATTTTAATTAAAGAGGGATTGATCAAACCCCCTTGGATAGAACCTTGTTAGATTTAAACCATACCTATAATCGAGTCTTCTCTACACCTATCAAAATGTTGATAAAAAACCACTTTTGATTTACCTTTTGGGTGATCAAGATGAATTCATTTAAAATTTATGTTTTGTAAGCATGTAGCCCTTATTATAATCTTCCCAAAAAGTATAATTTTAAATATATTTAATTTGATTATTATATTTATTTTTTATTTCTTGTGAATGTAGGATTTTACAATGAACATCAAGTTCTTTGTTTCACACATACGAAAAAATAGAAAAATAGAGAATTTTTTTTCTAAAAAATACATGTGCACTAGGTATTGATGTCCTTCTTGCAACAAAAAATAAATACGTTAATTCAAATGAATACAGAAAAAGTTATGCGGGATAAAGTACATCTCTATCCAAATTATAATTACTCTGACTTGGAAAATTAATTTAAAAAAAATGTAACAAAAAATTATGAAAAAATATCCATGCCCTAGATATTGGTATGAAAAATTTGTGTTTTAAAAATTAGAATTGTATCTTGTCTATTAAAAAAGTTATGCAGTCTGAAGTAAACATCACTTTTTAAAAATACTGATTAGTAGAAAAATAAGTTATTAAAAATTACATAAAATGATTCACAATTTATTTTTAATTTTTTTTTAAAATATAATTAGAATCTACACAAAAGATCTAACAAATAACTAGTTTGATTCATCTTCAAATTCTTAATGGTTTAGCTGCTATAGGCGTAAGAAAGTGAATATCTGGTGAAAAATCCTGATTTTAATGTCAAGTTTGGCCAAAAACTGTAACCCATTATTGTGGGATCACCCATTTGTGTTATTCAAGTTTAATAAAAAATAGATGAATTGGTTGAAGTAGGTAGGCAATAATTTAAGAAAGAATTTCATTTATTTTTGAAGTGTGCTTTTGCATTTCAGATTGAAAAGTGTGTTGTCAATTCTTAGTTTGCATTCATCAACCCTTAGTTTATTGAGTGCAGTCCTTCGACATACTACCACAACACGATTCAAAAGCCTATGTTCCTGGATTGACACTTTAGGATGAACTGAGGAAGCCATTTCTAAGAATCAATTCAAACCCATTACAAAGAACAATTTGAAACCATAGTTTTGTCCAATCATTTTGGTGCCGCTACTGAGGAATAGTGTTAAAGGCATGTATTTATAGTGAACTAAGCTAGGAGCATTACGCTAAGGAGAAATTCCATGCAATATTCGACCTCATCTGGGTAACTAACCTTAGTTTTCTTTGTCATAAGTCATTTAGGTGCATGAATCGTAGTAGGGATAGTAATGGGAGATTTGTTAAAAAGGACAAAGGGAGTATTAAACAATCAGAAAAATCAAAAAATAATTGAAAATCATTAGTTAAGGGAGGTAGCTCAAAACAAGGGAAATTTAAAGCTAAATTATAGCCCTTAGAGTTACCCGAACCCCATCTTGAGAAGTGTGTTATAGAGTCTACTACTGTTGAGACACTTGCAGGTACCCATCCAAGTTCTTCTGAAATATTACAAAAAAAGGTTGAAAAGATCTTTCGAGAAACCTATGGGCTGGAGTTGGTCCATTCTTAGAAGAAACCCAAGAGCCATTTAGAACTTATTTTACCCCTTGGGCATTAGACGTCATGGATCCTAACAACAAAAATAACAACAACAACAACAAAATTGATAATAGGGCCTTGACCAACAATTATCCAGTTACTTTTGAGTTTCCTATCACATATCCCAAGCAAGATGCTCCTATGAAGAATATTCCTCATTCAACTTTACCTATTTTCTGTGGCCTTTCTATTGAGGATCTTGACATGTTTCTGTTTGAATTTGATGTGTTGTGCAATAGTTATGATTATTAGAGTGATTAGCAGAAGGTCAAACTGTTCCTAGCCGCATTGAAGGATGCAACCCTATGTTGGTTTATGAACCTCAAGAGCATTAGGACATGGAATGTCATGAGGGATCTGTTCTTGAACAAGTACCAGGAATACTGTAAAACTAAGGAAAATTGGAATGAACTCTTTCATATGACGTAGAAGGAAGATGAGTCTGTGGAAGACTATCTTGAACGCTTGATGTTCAGCCTTCAATGATCTCATGAACAAGGGATAAATGTTGATACCATTAAAATGTTGTTTCTTAGAGGCATAAGAGATGATGTTATGGAAGCATTAAATTTGATAGGTAAAGGGAATATTTCGAAAATGGAACTTGATGATATTTGTAGGAACTATTCTAGGTCTCAGTGTTCAGAGAGAAACTATCCAAGCAGGTTGTATTATGCAGGAGATTAAACAGGTATCACTAAGCGTGAGATAGGTAATTTACTTGAAGACCTTAAGAATTATTTGTTAAGTCATATGGGTAAAAAAATATACACTTTATATACACGAAGGAAATAGGAGGCTGAAAAAGCCTTAGTTGCCTTTTTCCATGTTTGTTGAAAGAAGCATAATGGTGAGGAGTGTCCATATAATAGAACAAAGATATCTTCTTTAGAGGAAGCCAGTAGTGACACTACTCTAAAACCTCTTCCTATAGGGATGACTAAGGTAAAATACATAGATGAAAATGTTTACTTCATGGCCCAAAGAAGACCGTGGCAACCAAGAGCAATGCCCCCACCAGATTACCAAGTTTCATCCCAAAATACTTTTCATCATAATTCCTTCACAAACCAGTTTGGATGGTATGGAAATGGGAAGCACCCTCCATACTACCCTCATTGGTCACAACAATACCCGCCTACTCCACAATCATGGAAAGCATGTTGAGCACCACCACCACCCTATCCACAATATCAGCCATTTCCACCGTATCCACCACCTCCTAAAATAAACCCATATCAGCAATCCCAACAACTCTTACCACCTATCCTAATATCTAATCAACCTTATAGTTCAACTCAACCACTGAAAGCTACACCAATGATTGCACAACCAACATGCAATCCAAATAATAAGGTGACTCAACCAGTTTATACCAATGAAGTGACAAGATTCCTGACTTATCCTGTCAATGCATTAGAGATTGATGGTGTAAACTTGAGGTCAGGAAAGAATCTTCAAGGACCAACAATCACTGAAGTTGAAGACCATCCGGTTGAGATAGAAGAAGAGAAACCAAAGCCTCAATTTCTAGGTAGGTTGCAGGAGCGACCAAAGCAACAGGAAACATTTTAATTTGATTTTGATTTTATGAATGAGTTACACAATGTTAACATTAAGATTCATTTGTTGCAGGCTATTTGAGATATTCCTGTGTACACTAAGGTGGTTAAAGAACTTTGTGAGAGGAAGCAATAAAAGAAGTAGGACCCCAAGGCAGTCCAAGTCATTGGACAACTTGCAGACTTGATGCTAGGAAAGATTTCAGACCCTAAGTATGTGGATCCCGGTAGTCCAATGATTAAGGTATGTATTGGTGACAACCATTCTGAATACACTTGTGGATCTAGGAGCAACTATAAATGTAATGACTAATGAGACTAAGGAAAGGATAGCCCTTCAAGGACTGAGACCTACTCCAATAGTCTTGCAAATGGTTGATTGTTCCCTTGTAAAACCAGAAGGTATGATTGAAGACATCATTATTTCTATTGAGTCTTGGGAATATGCAACAGATTTTTTGATTTTGCAACCAAAGATTAAGCTAGAGGGATATCCCCTGATTTTAGGACGACCTTGGTTAGCTGTTGCTAATTCCTTCATTGATTGTAGGTCTAGAAATATGGTGATCTCAAATGGGAAGAAAACAAAGCAATTGACATTGTACCCTCCAACAAAACCATTATTTGAAACAAAGGATCCTTTGTGGATCGATAGTGACGTAGAGGAGCCTCTACGTATTTTAACAGTAGATCAAAGTAGGGGATTTGAAGATATTTCAGAAGACACTGTTATTAGTCATTTATTGCAAAAATTTTATTTAGTTGATAGTGATATTGAGCTAATTATTTTTCCTATGGACATGGGTGATAACTTCCCATTTGGAAAATTTCCTTTAGTGGTTAGTTCATAGTCTATTCAACACTTTATCACTTTACACCAGTTATTACCACATGATTGTATATACTGTCCATTTTTTATGTCTAGGGATATTGATCCATCTTTGTCTAATTCACAACTATTTTCCATAGATACTCCTATACAATCCCAAGCTACTGAAGTCTTACTTGGTAAAACACTTAACATGAATTCCAAATTAGATGCTTGCTAGTTGAAAGAACTCATTGAGATGTTGTCAACCCATAAAGAAGCCTTTGCTTGGGATTACCAAGATTTGAGAGGTATTCACCCCACTACTTGTACACATCATATCTATATAGAAGAAGGGAGTAGGCCTATACAACAACCCTAGAGAAGGTTAAACCCAACCTTACAAGAAATAGTTAAGGAAGGGCTTCAAAAGTTTCTCAATGTAGGATTTATCTACCCCATATTAGATAGCCAATGGGTGTCCCCACTTGTGGTAGTACCTAAAAAGAATGGAAAATGGTGAATATGTGTCGATTATAGGGCCCTTAACAAGGCCACTAAGAAGGATCATTTCCCACTTCCTTTCATTGACCAAGTCCTAGACACCTTAGCTGGGAAAAAATTCTTCTCCTTTCTTGATGGGTTTAGTGGGTACAACTAAATCCACATAGCCCGTAAATACGAAGACAAAAGTACTTTTACCTACCCTTGGGGAACACTTTCCTACAATATCTTACCTTTTAGATTATGCAATGCACCTGCTACTTTCCAACAAGCTGTTTTAAGCATTTTTGCTGATTTAATCCATGATTGCATAGAAGTGTATATGGATGACTTTACTATTAATGGTAACACATATGAGGAAGCTAAGGAAAATATTAAGAAGGTACTTAAGTGATGTATTGATGCTAATATTTCCTTGATTCATGAAAAGTGTCACATCCTAATGATTGAAGGTATTGTGTTGGGTCATCATACTTCTAAAAAAGGAATTGAGGTAGATCAAAAAAAAATCAAGATCATTCAAGAATTTCTTGTGCCTACTTGTGCAAAGGATATATGTAGTTTCCTAGGACATGCTGGTTATTATCATAGGTTTATTCAAAATTTCAGCAAGATTGCCTCACCCTTGTTTTTTGTTGCTAGGAAAGGATGCAGATTTTTCATGGACAACAGAATGTCAGCAAGCTTTCGACAACATCAAAGGTAAGCTCATCACAACACCTATGCTCCGAGGCCTAAATTGGGAATTTTTGTTTCATATACATACCTATGCATCAGATACTTTGATGGGAGCCGTCCTTGGAAAAAAGGAAGACACGGTCCTCTTTTATGTTATTTATTATATTAGTAAGAATTTTACTAGGCCAAAGATAAACTATACTATTACTGAAAAAGAGTTCCTGGCTATCGTCTATGCAATAAGTAAATTTTTCCACTATGTCACTGGATATAAAATTTTGGTACATACATATCATTCAGGTATTAGAGTTTTAATGAACAAACCTATTATTACAAGGCAGGTGATTCGATGGTTACTTATTTTGCAAGAGTTCGATATTACTATCCTCAATAAACTTAGGCGAGAGAATGTGGTGGCCGATTTTCTTTCCAGACTACAGTGTGAAGATGAACCAACTCTAGCAGATGAAACCTTTCTAGATGAACACCTTTTTGCTATATCAGCAAAAATCCCATGGTGTGCTGACATGGAAAATTACTTGGTTACTTGCAGGTTCCCACCTCATCTCTCTAAGGGAACGTTGAAAGTTGATAGGACTGAGTGGTGATTACACATGGATTAATGGGATGCTCTTCCATCGAGGCCTTGATCATATCATGCATCGGTGTGTGCCTGAAGAAGATGTCTCTGACATTCTACATGTGCCATACAAAACCTTGTGGAGGACATTTTGCTTCCCATAGGACCACCTAGAATTTTCTCACTGTCGGTTGTTATTGGTCGACACTCCACAAGGACAGTAAGCATTATGTTCAACATTGTGACAAATTCCAACATATGGGGTGGCCTACCCACTCTAACGAAATTCCTATACATCCTTAGTTATCTATAGAACCATTTGAAAAGTGGGGGTTAGATTTTGTAGGGCCCATTCATCCTCCCTCTCAGAATAAAGAATATATCTTGGTTTGTATAGATTATGTCACTAAATGGGTAGAGGTAGTAGCATTAAAGCATGCTAGGGATACTAAGGTTGTTAACTTCTTGTATTCTGAGATTTTTACCAAGTACGGTGTGCATCGTGAAATTGTCATGGACCAAGGAGCATATTTCACCTTTGACTTGATTGTAGCATTGGTACGACAATACAAAATTAAGCATCAAAAATATTCCCCATACCACCCACAAGCCAATGGACAAGTGGAAGTGACCAACAAAGAACTATAGAATATTCTTTAGAGGATAGTAGCATTGCACAAGAAAGAGTGGGCAGAAAGACTTCCTGAAGCAGTTTGGGCCTATCGCACAACCTGGAAGATAGTCATAGGGATGAAACCATATGAGCTTGTTTATGGCAAGAGGGTTGTCTTGCCAATTGAATTTGAAGTGAAGACTCTATGCACTACCCTTGAGCTTGGGATGAACCTTAGTGAAGCACAAAAGGAGAGACTTTCTCAACTCCATTCACTTGATGAAATGCGTCAAGAGGCTCTTTTCCATACAAAGATGGTACAAAAGAAAAGAGTGTAGTGGCATGACTGATCATTCGGTCATGAACATTACAATGAGGGGATTGGGAATTACTCAATGAATCATGATTTTGGGACTTCAAAGGGAAATTCCACACTCGTTGGCTCAGTCCCTATGAAATTCAAACTATGTATGATAATTGTGTTGTTCGACTATGTACTGTGGATACTAAATGCATGACTCTTCTTGTCAATGGACACTGCCTGAAACTCTACAAACAACCTCTTTCAAATGAAACCTTCTTCTGTGACATGGCAAAAGAACATACTATTGTTCCTTTCAGCCTCCTAATAAATTGAGTGTGATAACAAAAAGATCCAATAGAAAAAACCTTCGGGTGTTGTTGGCCAATTAGCATTTGAAAACCAGTCTTTGACGAACACTAACTGCTGAAATAACTTAGATGTGAAAATCGGGTTGCTGACGCCTCTAGGTGGCAGTAGGCTGAAAACTAGGTTACCGGTGGTCTATTGTTGACAAAAGAAAAAAAAAAATTGGCGCACCTCCCACGATCTAGCAACAATACTCTTGTACCTACCAATTCTATGGTGCAGTAGGAGTTTCTTAAAGTTCCTGGTGCCTCATGGGGTGGTTGGAACTTATTTTTTTCTTGTTGCTTCCTCTACTCATGGACCCCTTTGTGCCGCTACGGTTTGGTGGTAGAATCTTTTCTTCTTTCCTCTTTCTTGGCTCTTGTCACTAGATCCTTATGTGCTTCCACGGGATGGTTCAGCTGTGTGGGTCTCGCAGTCTTGTCATCGTCTGCCATCTCCTCCACATTTTTGTGCCACCAAATGTCTTTTCCTTCACATACTGCTCTGCTTCTCCTCTTCCATACTAAGGTGTTATCATTCTTTATGGTGCAACTCTTTTTGTGACGTCATTTCCAACTCGGGTTGCACACTATTGTTCCTCCAACCATCACATCATTGGCCCATCGCCTCATGGTTATCAGTATCAGGGAGTATTCTCTCTCTTTTTTAAAAACTTATTTAATGTTTTTTCTTTTTCCTAATAATTATTTGGCATGACCGGGATGTTTCACCATTAAGCTGGGGGGTTTGGATTAACTATTCATTATTACCTGAGTTGGCCGAACTTTACCTGATTGTATTTCTACATCACTTGCCAGCTCACATGGTTATTATAACCCTTTACCTATTGTTACCCGTAACCTACCATTGACAATTTTTTATTAACCGTCTCCCACTATTTTGCTTGCCACTGCAACTGGTGTCGAAGCTCCTGCCACATTCTCAACACCATGGAGGCAATCATACCAGGCATGAACCCTTGTCTATGAAAAATCTTCTTGCCAATGAATAAGCGTATAAGATTTTTCAATAGGCTAGTTGGATGGCATACTTTGAGAGATTATGTGGTTTTGATGAGAACGTTGCCATGGAATTCATAACAGGGTTTCATAAAAAGAGTGTTACCTTAAGGGGTTTTCAGTATCCAGTCATAGTCCAAATAGTTGCTTCAGTCACTGGCCTTCCTTAGACAAGAGATTTTTTCTTTCCCAACTCTAGCACGAGGGTTTAAGATCTTAAGCTCCACCATAAGCAGTTTCTGCAAAGAGGAGAGTCTACCGAATATGTGCAATGCTAAGGTCACAAATGAAAATATTTTCCATCTCCATGGGGTGAGGTAGCTAATTTTTAAATGTAGTATATTACTTGTGAAGGTAGATATGAGTATATTCATTCCCATCATATTTGTCTCATGTTGCATTTACGAAATTCCCAACTTGTTAATCTTCCATATTACTTGCATTATTCATTAAAGCGTTCCTGTAAATAGTTTCATAAAGGTCATGTGAGTTCCCTTGCTCATCATGGGTTAATTAAGCTAATAGTTATGCATGCCCTCTGCTTTGTACAACCTCCACTAGAATGGGATGCTTTTGTGAGTCATGAACACACTAGAAGCCCTACTAAACAAATTGTAAAAGAAACCCTAGCCGGGGAGTTCTCAAAAAGAAAAAAACCTAAAAATGCCAGTTGCCAAAGAAACCCTTGTTGGGGAATCTTCCAAAAAGAAGAAATTAAAAGAAACTCCTTTCAGCTAAACCCCCAAGAAGCAAAAGCTTAGCCCTAGCCCTAACATTGCCTCAACTTCACATGTCATAGAAACCCCAATTGTCGTTAGGTGAAGCACAAGAAGAACTTCTAGTAGGTTGGATAAGTTAGTAGAAGTGGCTCATTCCCTTACTGATGTGGAAATTATAGGGACAAAATCCTCTGGTAAAAGAGTTGGCAAAGCAGCTAGGGAGCTTAGACGTCAGAATCAACATAAAAAAGGCACAACTGGCTGTGAAACCCCAAACAAAGAATCTTCCTTCTGAAGAGACAGAGGACCCTGTATTGACAAAAGAATCTCCTGATGATAAGTTCCCTAGTCCAAGACCACAAAGTGTTGACCAAACAATTGAAGCTGAGGAGAACTCCAAGGATATATGGAGGAATGAAGCCCTTAAGGCCAGTATAGAAAATGCTTATGGAGTAGGTGAGGACACTCTTCCTGAAAAAAAAATTCAACATAATGAGGAAACTCTAAATGATGATGAACATACTATGGGGGAAGAGAATTGTAATCAGGATGATACAAATCTTTGTCAAAACAAGGGTATTAACGAAGTTAAAAGTATGAAAGAAGACCCTACTCCATTCTAGGAAAAAAATGAACTTGCTACTGATTCAGAGGCACTAAAGGCTCTTGTTGTTGTTCCTAATGAAGCTCCAAAGGTAGATTTCTCTCAACCATTCATTCCATTCGATCAACTCTACCAAATCATTGCAAATTTACAAAAGGAAAATCGACAATTAAGGACTTAGCTACTGGTTGCAACAGGTAACCAACAAGAAGATAAGGTTGAAGGGGTGACATCAGGGCCAAGTCAGGTAACTGGTGTAATTTTATTCACCTGGTTTGTATTCATCAGTTGCATGAGGACATGCAAATTCCTTAAGTTGGGGGGAAATGATTGGTGCCAAATGTGTTCAAATTTTATATCCTTTTTCCCTTATTTGTTCCCATTTCAACTTGCTCCTAAGTCCTTGCCATTAATTGTTAGGGAAACAAAGAACATTTGATATGTTTGGAAAAAGGAGGGAATACTAAAGTCGAAATGTTGAAATTGTTGAGGTAATAATGTATTTTGGATGGTTTTCTATAGGAACTAAATGTGGAAAAGGGAACCAACTCTATGAACGACAAATCTTGAACAACATGAGATGGGAAATGAGGACCACATGTGAAAGAAGTCTACCTGCCCTTTTTTTTATTCCTATTTCAAACTAGTTGTTTTAAACTATCTTGGGTTTGTGGGTAGTGACCAACCCAAAAACTATAATTGTCTAGTTTGTTGGCCATCGACCATAACAAACTGTGTCTCTTTTATTGTTTTACTTGGTGGTGACCGATGAACATTTATGCTTATATATATGTGTGTTTTGAGTTAAAATGAATATATGGAATCTCCATAAAACTTTCAGTCAATGATATTACTGTGTCAATTATTGGATGCATTGATCATGGTTTGAGATAGTGTAAATGTTCTATTGTGCTCACCCTATGGACCAGAGGAAGGGCCCCCTCTCAGGAAGCTTGGTGATATTGTTTTATGATTTATTAGTTTAGATTTTTCATATCTCGTGCAATTTCATTTCTATTGAATGCATATTTGTTAGGTTTTTTGTGAATTGGTTAATTTTTGTTCAAGATTAAACATCCTTAACAATGCAACCTATGTGATTGATGTGGTATTAAAATAATTACAATGAATTCTCTGTGGAGTATAATTGTGGTCTGAGGATTAAGGAGTGCGTTTTAGTTGCAGGTCAATCATTGTATCTCTCATTTCATACTATGTTGTTTTTCATTATGTAAAGCTTCCTGTCACGTTCTATTCACTTATGGTCTCTCCATTGTTGTGTTCCATCCTCTTATTGCATTTCATCTTCCTGTCACACTCCAACCTCCTGTTGCAATTAAACTTCCTATCCCATGCACTCTTTCTATACATCTTTTGCAACCAAATTCTTTCTTTTACTATTGTGATGGTTGTTACTAATATTTGTACATTATAATATATTGAGTTTGTGTTATTCAAGTTTAATCAAAAATAGATGAATTGGTTGAAGTAGGTAGGCAATAATTTAAGAAATAATTTAATTTATTTTTGAAGTGTGCTTTTGCATTTTAGATTGAAAAGTGTGTTGTCAATTCTTAGTTTTCATTCATCAACCCTTAGTTTATTGAGTGCAACCCTTCAACATACTACCACAACATGGTTCAAAAGCCTACGTTCCTGGAATGACACTTTAGGATGAACCGAGGAAGCCATTTCTAAGAATAAATTCAAACCTATTACAAAGAACAATTTGAAACCACAGTTTTGTCCAATCACCGTTCATCATAGACAATTTACATTGTGTTGTTTTCAAGTGAGTCAAATTCATTTGTATAAAAATAAAATTTATCATTCTAAGTTCAAAGAAATATTTTTTTGGTCTACTTCAAGGTAGGAGCAATTGTGAAAATTGATCATAATTACAAAAACAATTAAATTAGAAAATATGTATGAGCTTGTACAAATTACTTTAATGGGAATTTTCCTAGTGATATTTTTTGAATGTGGCTATTTTTTTATTCATAAAAATTCATGGATTATGCGATACTAAAGCTTCTATTTTAATTTGTGAAGTTGCAAAAACAATTAATTGTAATTTTAGGAGAGTTGGGAAGATATCACTCACTAACTTTTATTTTATCATGGTGCTTGATAATGTGGCAACTTTTTAGCCAAAAATATGCATCCAATACAAAGTTATCACAAATTGTCCATTAGTGAGCTTGTAGATCATTTGGATTTCCAAGATGTTTCATCAACCATTTTCCACACTTCTGTAAGAAAAATTATTATCATTTTATACATAAAATGTTATCTGGCTATTGATCGATTGTGGAATAATTGTTAAAGGTGGTAGCAAGTTTAATTTTTTTCAATGATCATGCTTTAATAATTACTTATTTTTATGAGATAATTGGTTATTAGGGGGAACTAAAATTAAGTGGGAGAAAAGAAATAAAAGAAGAAATAAATTAAATAAGGTTGTGAAAATTGACAACCTAAGGAAAAAGGAAAGAAGTAACCACAACTCAAAAAGTGGGGTTGTGAAAATTTACAACCCATGTCAAGAAAAAATTGGATTGTCAAAATTCACAACCCATATTCTTAACTTAGAAATGTAGGTTGTGAATATTCACAACCCAATTTTAGTTGCATTCTCCACTTAAAATAGAAATGTATTAATAAAGCATAAAAAAAATTGTGTAAGGCATGTGTGAGATCTATTTTCTATTGTCCCATAAAGGATGATAGTCATTCTTTAATAAAGCTATGCATGAATTAACTATTAGGTAAAGTGCCTCAAAGGAAAAGGAAATAGTAGCCATACATGAAAAATGTGGGATCATACATAGGCATCTGAATAGTTTAATATAATGTCTTGAATAAATGTAGTTTCATGGATTACTGTGATTGTAGGGTATGCTTAGAATATTTAGAAACTTTCAAGAAAATGTCAATGGTAGGTATAAAGCCAATTTTCTCAATCAATACTACTAGCTTCCCTGCTCATGCCATATACTCAAAATGTAGGAGCTTGTTAGAAAAATGAAGGTGTCTCAACCTTTTATTTTTCAATAGCATTGGTTTTTTAAAAATATTTAATGTTGCTATTTTTCTCATGTTGTCTTGTGAGTTACAACTTGCAATTTCTATTTAGAGGAGTCAAGTTGGAAAGTTGCATTTATAGGTGGAGTTATGCATGAAGGTATTTTCTGTTTTCATGTTGAGTTTGTATGGAATGTGAGTTTTTGAGGTGGATTTATTATTTGGCAATTGTGGGTTTTGCATGTGCGGGTTTAGTGACAATTAGAAACTTACTGTTATGTGTATGTAGTGGTTTTGGTGCTTTCCATGTTGCATGCTCAACCTTTGGTAGTCAATTTAGAAATGTATAATTTATGCATTATAAGTTCTTATATATTGAGTACTTGTGTTTTGGAGTTGTATAATGTTGTGTTGAGATACCTTTATGCGACCATATTTACTCTAAAATTGTAACACATACAAAATCTTGTAGAAGATTGTACTACAAGTGTATTGTAATCATTATTCAGGATTTTGGAGTGTTATGTGGTTTTATTGTATCTCTGATATTGTTTATCTTTACCTATTATGTGCATCTTCTTTGTTGTAATTGAATAAGGGTTTGAAACTATAGAAATTCACACACTCTCTCCTTTGATAGATTGGTGTTGGAATCTTTTATTTTTACTTCGCTTCCTTTTACTTAGTATCTGTGCTTGATTGTACCTCTATTTCCTATTGTAGGTTAAATGGTTTTTTGTGCTGATCTTATTTGAGTGGGAGCCTATGAAAAAAAAAATTGTTGAACCTTTTGCAGGAAGGAGATGGTGAGCATGTCTAGTAGATTTGAGATAGAGAAGTTTAAGAGGAAAATTTGAGTTGTGGAAGCTCAAGATGGAAGACATGCTTGTAGACCATAACTTGTGGACAACTGTTTCTGGAGCTATGCCAATGGGTATGAAAAAAGAAGATTGGGATCTAATGGATCAGAAGGCTAATGGTTTGATAATATTTGTTTAGATGATTCAGTACTCCTAAACGTTCATGAAGAGAAGACTATTGCACTTCTTTGGAAGAAATTTTCCCAAATTTATTAGGCTAAATCCCTGGTAAATAAGTTGTTCTTGCGAAAGATGCATTCTTTATGGATGGAAGGAGTATCTATTGCAGATCACATGAATGCATTTAGCATTCTTGTGCCTAGTTGAACTCTATTGGTGAAAATGGAGGAGGAGAATCTTTGCATGAATTTTCTATATTCACTACTGGATTCATGGGACCACCTTTTCATGGCCATTGGAAGTACCACTACCACCTTTAAGATGGATGAAGTGGTTACATCATTGCTATTTGAAGAGATGTAGATAAAATATTCCAAAACTACTAAGAAGGCTCTAGTGATTAGAGGAAGAATGAAAGAAAAAGGAAAAAAAATAACATGAAGCAAGAGAAGTCAAAATCCAAATCTTGTGGGATATCTAAGTCTCCTAGTAGGAACAAGGAATTTTTTTAGAATTACAGAAAATCTGGTCACTTCAGCAAAGATTGTAAGGAGGAGAAAAATAAGAAAAAGAAGACATTCTCTAATTCTAAATTTAATAAATCCTCTAAGGATGATTCAGATTCTTTTTTCATTTCCTTGGCAACACATGTATCATGAGATATGTGGCTGATAAACTCCAATGCTTCTTTCCACATGAATTTGCATCAAGATTGGTTCTCTAAGTATGAAAGTTATGATTGTAGGAAGGTGTACCTAGGTGGTGACTCTCACTTGAATATTGTTGGCCATGGAAGATTCAAGATAAGATTCCCAAATGATAGAGTGAAGGGGATTGATGATGTCTTGCATATTCCTAGTTTGGCACGAAACCTTCTTTCTATAAGTAAGTTGAATGATGTGGGTGTGTAAATTGTCTTCTCAAATGGAGGATGCAAGATGTCAAGAGGAGCTATGGTGCTTGCTAAGGGTGTTTGGATGGCATGCTATTTAAATTAGATGCATGCATAGTTCTTCTATGGAAAATAGAAAAAATGACTTCTGAGTCACTATCCTCACCATTGGAACCAACAACAAAGAAGAAAGTTGCATCAATTTTTGATGGTCATGCTTTTTGGGTACCCAAGGGTGCTCATGCTTTGGAGATTAAGTTACCTGTAGAGAAGATAATGCTTTGGCACCAAAGACTTGGTCACATTGGTTAAAAAGGTTTACAAACCTTGAAAAATAAATGCCTTGTTGAGGGGCTTGATGATTGTAATATTGAGTTCGATCTTTGCGAACGTTGTGTCTATGGAAATAAAAATTATGTTTATTTTTATCATAGTTCTCAAAATTATTCTAGAGTTTTTGAATATGTGCATTCTGATGTTTTTGGTCCTATAAATTTTCCTTTGTTATCAAAATCTATATAATTTTTTTCTTTCAGAGATGATTACAGTAGGACATTTATTTATTTTCTTACAAGTAAATCTAAAGTTTTCAGTCCGTTTAAGGAGCTTAAAGCCTTGGTAGAAAATCAAATTGGTAGGAAGATTAAGTGTTTCAGGAATAACAATGGTGGTGAGTTTTCTTTTGCAAATTTTGATAAGTTCTATAAAGAATATGGAATTTAAAGTAATAAGAAAACTCCATATGTACCCATGAACAAAATGGAGTTGCGGAGAGAATGAACATGACATTGATGAAGAGGGCTAAGATTATGCTAAGTGGAGCTAGCCTTGAACAAAAGTTTTGGGCTGAATTTGTTGCCACTACATGTTATCTAGTTAACATATCTCCTACATCAACTCTTGTTGAGAAGACACATATGGAGGTGTGGCCAAGAAAGAAGCCCTTATTGAGACATCTTCATGTGTTTGGTTGTGAGGCATATGCTCATGTGCCAAGGGAGAAAAGGTAAAAGTTGGAAAATAATACTACTAAGTGTATCTTCATCGAATATGGTATTGGTGTGAAAGGGTAAAAGCTTTGGGATCTAGTGGCTGAAAAGGTTCTCTATAGTCGAAGCATTTTCTTTAGAGAGATGAAACCTTCTTCCACTATTTTGCAGCCTACAAAAGAATAGAAGAAAGAAGATGTGGTTCAAATTCCTCTTGAACCTAAGAAAGTTGAACCTGAATCCCAAAATGGACTTGATGATGAGGATAGCTTGAGAAGCTCTAAAATTTTTGAAGAAGAAGAAGAACGTCAACCTCAACAAGTAAGGAGGTCTATGAGAGATAGGCGACAACTTGATAGGTTTGGTTATGAAGCTAAAAGGTTTGGTTATTCATTGTTGGATTTAAATTGTTTTTTTTCTTTGATTGTTAACACTGATGAGCCAAGGACTATGCAAGAGGCTATGGGTTTGAGTGATTCATATTCTTGGATGAAAACCATGGATGAGGAGATGGCTGCATTGAAGAAAAATGATACATGGTATTTGGTGCCCTTTCCTGAAGGATGCAAACCTATTGGTTGCAAATGGGTGTTCAAGAAGAAAGTTGGTCTTGGTGGTAGTGTTGTGAAGCATAAAGCAAGGTTTCTTATGAAAGTTTATTCACAACTAGAGAGGATAAATAATGGTGAGATATTCTCTCTTGTTACAAATCTACCATCTATTCATTTCCTATTATCACTAGTAGCAACATATGATTTAGAAGTGGAGTAGATGGATGTGAAAACAACCTTCCTTCATGGTTACTTGGAGGAAGAAATCTATATGTCATAGCCTAAACAATACATTATTAAATTTAAATAAATTATGGTATGCAAGTTGAAAAAGTCAAGTTGTATGGTCTTAAGAAATCTCCTAGGATGTGGTACCAAAAATTTGACACCTTTGTGTTGAGTTTGGGATTTTTCAGATCTAAATCTAATCAATGTATTTACAATGAAATTGTTAATGATAATTTTCTCATCATTGCATTGTATGTTGATGATATACTATTTTTTGGGAAAGATAAAAGTTTGATTTTAGATCTAAATTCTCAATTGTCATCATAGTTTGAAATGAAGGATTTAGGTGTAGCTTGGTATATCTTGGGGATGGAGACCAGAAGAGATAGAGCTAATAGAAAGCTTTTGTTAATCTAGAGTATGCATGCGAATGTAGTGTTGGAGAGATTCAATATGACAACTTGCAAACAGTCAGTTGTTCTTGTGTTGCAAAGGACAAATATTTCTATAGAGGATTATCCAAAGTATCCTTTTGATATGGAGGACATGATGAGATTACCCTAGCTAGTACTATAGGTAGTTTGATGTATGTTATGATCTGTATGAGGCTAGACATTTCCCAAGCAGTGAGAGTCCTTATTCATTTTATGGCTAATCTTGGACATGTACAGTGGGATGCAATTAAGAGTGTTCAGATACTTGTGGGGTACTTTTGAGTATTCCCTATGTTTTCATGGTTATCCTAATAGACCTCGACATTTAGTTTGTATTCTTGGGTTTGCGGATTCTAATTAGGTAGGAGATATTGATAGTAGAAGATCCACCAGTGGATATGTATTCACACTTTTTGTTGGTGCCATTAGATAGATGAGTAAGAAACAAGTTGTAGTCACTTTTTCCATGACATAAGAAGAGTACATGGTAGCTACTCATGCTTGTAAGGAAGCCATTTGGCTTTAGAGTTTATGTTTAGATGTTGGGCTTGATTTAGGTTAGATAACTATCATTTGTGACAATTAGAATACCATTTGATTGGAAAAGAATCCTACTTTCCATGCCAAAACAAAGCATATTGATGTTCAATTTCATTTTTTTTGTGATATCGTGGAATATGGAAAAGTGAATTTGGAGAAGGTTGACACCTTGACGAATATTGCAAATGCATTGACAAAGCTAGTGAGCATGTAGAGAAATTTAGATGGTGTTTGAATTCTATGGGCCTCTCGACCTATAACAGTTAAATCTTGTTACTTCCATTGACTCTTCAAAGGTGTTTGACAAGTGGTAGAATGCTATGAAAATGAAGGTGTCTCAACCTTTGTTTTTTTTTTAAATATTTAATGTTGTTATTTTCTGAAGTTGTCTTGTGAGTTACAACTTGTAGTTTCTATTCTATGGAGTCAAAGTTGGAAAGTTTCATTTACAAGTGGAGTTATGCATGAAGGAATTTTCTATTTCTTTGAGTTTGCACAAAATTTGAGTTCTTAAGGTGTAGTTATTATTTGGCAAGTGTGGGTTTTGCATGTCTAGGTTTAGTGACAATTGGTAGGTGCAGTGTTACATTTTGTGATAGTTGGAAACTTATTGTTATGCATGTGCAGTGGCTTTGACACTTTCCATATTGCATCTTTAGCCTTTGGTAGTCAATTTAGAAATTTCTAATTTATGCATTGTAAGCTCTTATATATTGAGTACTTGTTCTTTGGAGTTGTATAATGTTGTGTTGAGATACTATTATGCTATTGGATTTAATCCATAATTATAACATAATTTTTTTTTTTGTAGAAGCTTTCACTTCAAGTGTATTGTATCTGTGTTGGAAGAATGAGGAGATTCCATTGATGTTATTATTGGTAACATGAGCATGTGGAATAAGCACAAGGTACATAAAGTTATGCATTGCAGTGTTGTCATTGATGTCAACTTTGTATCTTACTTTGGATATCATGGTGCAAATCTAACATGTCTTAGGATGCTTGCATAAGGTAATTTTGCAAGAAGGTTTGATCCAATGAAGGCATCTATGATGAAAAATGATAGTCTTTATACTAGTGTTTCTGTATACAGAGCATTCAGTTTTTGGGTCCACATCGGTCCATTGTTCAGTACTTTGCTATGTGCTTCTAGTATAATATTTTTGGTTGATATAAGAATCTAATTCTATAGTTTTATCTCATTTTGGAATTTGGTGTAAAATTTATGGGTAAAAGAAGATTGGCTTGATAGTTACGGGTGTCTTCCAATTTAGTGTATATGAGTGGGAGAATCCACACTTCTCTGCAGATTGGTTTTTGGATTTACAAATTTGAGGAGATGTTGAGAGATGTCATATGAGTGTTAAATCCATTTGGCATGATTTTTTGAGGTACACATGTTCGAATATGGGTATACAGTTGGAGAATTTTTGTATTAGGTCTCCTACAGTGTTGACCTAATAAGTTTGAAGGTATGCAAAGCTTATAAGTATTACAAAGTTATTTGGGAGCTATTATAGGTCCATGCCAACCTATTTCAATTTTTTTAAGGATTGAGTCTTGGTACGAGGTGTGTGTGGAAGGGTTTTGAGCCGATAAGTTATATTTATTATATTTTGAATTATACATCTAGTTGGGGATGTTATGAGTGAAGTCTAGATATATAAGTTAGATATTTTATGGTATTTTGATGATGATGACTAATGGGGTCGTTGTAATCCTCATAATTGAACTTATCAATCCAAGGTGATGTCCATGGCTATATGCAAAAGAGAATAGAGAAAACTTGCTTGATAGTCTATTCTACAATCATACTTGTAGAAATCAAACCTATTATAGAGCACACTTGCATAAAAGGAAAGTTGCATGAAAGAAAATTAATATAAGACACACTTGCATGGATTGAAAATGCTAAACTACTTCACACTTTGCTAGAAATGAAAAGCTTGCTAGAAATGAAGGCTTGCTTGAATTCAAATTTACTCTAAAAATTCTGAAAATACATTGTTTGAAATGAAACTAGCAACTATCCTATTTTCTTAGGCCAAAACAAACCTTTCTAATCCCCTCCCTCTTTGATCAACAAATTACATTGTATTTATAAATTCATATTCCATAACTACCCAACCAATCCACTAAAAATGTGGATCCAATATCCTATTTTGGAGGGGTCGTTCATTAAACTTAGAACATTCTGGAGTTGTTGCCTTTAATCTCACCACCTTTATCTAAGTAATCTTTTTTCACGTATTGCTTCTTCCTTGATGCTAATCACACCAAAAAAAAAATTAGTGAGACTGCATTTTTGACAATTTCTAGGCACTTGATTTTTAGCTCCGGAAATTCCAAAGCATGGAAGTAGATTTCTAGAGCATCAGATTAGTAAAGTTTTCTCTCAAACCATGAACTGGGTTTTTATGAAATTTAATGGGTTTTTTCCATCCTTTTGTCTCCTATATTTTTTCCAAAAATCTCAAGAATGCATATCGTAATTTTCAAGATATGATGAAATCTTTGACTGCTGCAATTGAAAATCTCTTACTTTCCTCATCATGCTCAGTCTTGATAAACTTCATAATTAAACAAAATACATGTTTTTATTTGGCTAATAGATAAGACATTTTTTTGTCTCATGATCAATGAAATTTGAAATGAGTCAGTGAATGTGAATTGTGCGAAGTTAGTGTGAATGTAGAGCAGAGCAGAGAATTAAGTCAGATTAGTATGAAGAGTTTGGGGTCTATATTATGAGCCTCAATGGAATTGTATTCCAACATATTGTAGATGCCCCTTGTAATATTTCAAAACTTGGTCATGTGCCACAATCTCTTTGGCTATGTCACAATCTCTTCTATATCTTTTCTTTTCTCAGTGGGCGATGAGTCCACCTACAGTGAGCACTTATGTAATATACTATAACCATTTATAATATATTGTGAGCTAATCCTCACTATGGTTTTTCCTATTTTTGTTTTTCCACTTAAAAATATTGGTATTCATGTGTCAAGTGATGTTACTGGATGTTTCCATGATTTTTATCACTACTACAATTGAATATGCTATAAGTATTGGATAATTAAAATGTTTAAGTGCTTTACAAAAATACTAATTCACCCCCCTCTTAGTATTCTAGGTGTTCAAAAATTGGTATCAAAGCTTGGTTCCTTGGAAAGAACTTAACCACTTGGGGAAGATCTTGGAGGTTGAACATATGGCTTTTAGAAGATTACCTACTCCTCTAGAAGAGATTCATGTTGTTGGATCTACATAAGAAGATTGTATAGAGTCCCTACTAATGTCTAGTAAACTTGGTAGCAATCACACAACCGAGAGGGAAAACCTAGCTGAATAGTCCACTTGAACCTTTGGAAATACCTTCATTGAATTATCAATTAGGGAAGCTTGTGATGACCTAATAGCATTGTATGTGCTTTCAAAGACTTAAAACTACCTAAATCATCCTAGTACAAGTGTTACACTTGCTCAGAAATCATAAAACTATATAGAAATAAAGGAAGTAATGTTTCCTCTATTCCTACAGGTACCTACAATATAAGACTAAAATTAATTACTATAAAAAATGAATGCTAATATTTAACTGATATTGATAACTCAACCTACACTCTAGAGTACAAAAAACTTAAGCAAAACCAAAGCGTAAATATGAAATAAGAATTTCTCATGAATAACATAAGAAATCTAATTAACATGCATTTATGAAATAATTGCTACAATAGAAGTAACTGTATAGAAAATGAAGTGAGGGACAATTACCTTGAGTGGCCCTTTCTCAAGTGACTACCTTCACTGATCTAACTCAAATCTACCTTCTTAGATTAACACAATAATAATAACTCAAACCATTCATTGCACAACTCCAAAATATCACATAAGATTCTACTGAGATATCTTATTCATGAAATCATGATTGAATAATAAACATTGTCTGTGTAAGAACAACAACTAACTAAAAAATATCTGGAAACTATAACTGTTCTTGAACAAAATTAACTAACTCCTAATACCTCAACCACCGAGCCATACATATAGGTATGGGGGAAGTTTATTAAAACAAGGACTCTAAATTGAAACCATAAATCATCTGTAAGACCTCGTTTCACATGTGATTAATGCTAAACCTAATTTGTGATATGATTTTCTTAAATTGATGATTAGATATATTGTGGATGATAAATAAGGTGATCTTTTGGCAAAATCCTTGTAATTTCATTTTGACATTATGTTCTATTGTCACTACCATGAAGGTGTAATACACTAGTATACTATGGAATACAGATTGAGATTTAAATGGATTATTATATGGTTAAAGTTTAGAATATTCAGCTAATAGATTAATGTGATATACAATGTTACTTATGATCGTGTCGGTAATGTGCAGGAAGGCAATAGTGTTAGCATGGGAAGGGAGGACCATCGAGAGAAAATCAAAAGACATCTTCTTGAGGATATAAATTTAATATGTTGATAGGTTAAGAGGTGAAGGTTGATATTAAAGGTATAATTTATTTTGGTTTGTGAGAATATTTAATTATATGGGTTAGGGGTTGGGAATCCTTACCCAAGTGTGAAACTCGGATGGATCTTTAAGTGGGTCTTTAAAGGGGGTTGTTGGTCAATTTACTTGGTTGGGATGCAAAAATAAACCCCCTAGGGTCTATACCTTAGTGGTAGGGGTCAAGTGGGCATGCAATAGGGTCCCAAGGACATGATTTGACTCTTGAAAAGTCACCATAATGAAGAGTGGCGAATTTTGAGGAAAGGATGGGAGGTGAAAAGATTTGGGGTTGTCCAAATGCATGCTACCTCTTTAATGAGAAAAGACTCTCATTCAAGAAGGGAGGTACACTCCACACCTCCACATCCAAAAGGTTGCAAGTTGAAACTCCTATATAGTTGGATATGAAGAATGAGTAGGGTTTACCCACTTCTCCTTTGGAGAATTCTTCTTGAGGTTGGAAAGAAGATGTGAGAGGAGAGAAGGTATGCTTCTTAGAGGATGGTGCTCAAGCTAGCTGGTTTGGAGAGGAAAGATGGATAAAAGAGTCCAAATCCTTCACTTAAAAGAAAAGAGATAAGTTCTCCCTATTTTCAAGTACCCTTGTTTATTGATTTTAAGAAAGTGAGATTGTGTATGGATCATGGTTGAAATAGATAGTAGAGAACTCATATGCTTGAAAGTTGTGCTGTGTTAGTTTATTCTCTTATAAAACAAGAGAAGACTCCATCTATCATTATGGAGCTAAAAGAAATCCTTACTCGGGGGTATGGTTAGAGCCCACGAGGCTCCATGACGCCATTATGGTAGGGTGGAAGAACAAGCCTAGTTTAGTAGCATGTAATTCTTTGTATTCTTAAAATTAGTTGTAATATGGAAGGCTAGTTAATGTAGAAACATGAAAGAAGATGTAGAAAGAGCAAGCCTCACTCAGTTGTGTGCTATTAAGTGTATTATTAAACATTAATGTAATATTGGCATTGGATGGAAAATGAAAATGGTGTTCATCTACTATGTGATCATGGTGAAAGTGTATGCATATTTAATTCCTACATGAAGCCTTGTGCATGTATTTCTTCCACATTTGGGGGTTGTGTAAGGCTACTCCTGCTGTATTCTTTTTCTTGCAAGAGAAAAACTGATGTAGTCATAATGTAAATATTTTTAAAGTGGTAAAGGGAATAAATAAATAAAAAATGAGTAAATACATGATTCATTCCACTCCAAATGAAGGGCATCATAATGAACGGAACCCAATCACCCCTAATAATTTCCTCCCTTGTAGCATAGTCTCCATGTGAAACTACGTGAAACAGAGGAAAGAAGATAATAATATAGAGGGTTAGAATGCAGTTCTCTCGCTTTCATCACTCTATGTAAATAAAAAAGGGAAAGAACATGACCCAAGTTTAAATTTATCCTTTTTATGGAGTTGCTCATTACTTCTAAGAACATATATAAAAATATGTAAATAAATGATAATAAAATGTGACATCGGGGAAAGTACGTGCACATAATGAAAAATGGATTGTTTCCTAAATTCCAGAAGCATTTAAGGACTTATACAATTTTATAGGATCAAATGATTTGGGATTCATTTGAATCTATGTATGCAATATAAGCTTACACTAAGACCAGTGTTGTCGCTTATGTTCTGCGAGGACTATCAAAAAAATCCTCATTGTCGTATCTAGTCTTCCTGGCTTACTCGAACTAGGCTGAGCTTACGTGTCCTTAACCCTCATTTCTGCTTTATCCATTGACTTGCTCTTAACGAAACCATATTATTCACAATGAAGTCAGTACTTTCAGTAATGCCACTCAAGCAAAACCTCTGTGAATCTTGATGGGCCTGAGTTTTCTCCAAAGATCAAAGCAGGATTATCCATGCAGCGACCAACTTGCAAAAATCGTTCCATTCTCTGCAATAGTTATGACCTAGTTAATATCATTGATTTGATGGCCACCTCTGTCTTTCATGGAAGGCCCGTTCCTCACGCAATGCATCCCCCATATCTTCCTTATTTCTTCATAAGTTTTGGTTCGGCGCATTATTTGTCCAAAGAACCAGGCTTCAGTATTCCTATTTCGCACTCATCCCAAACTTTGGATATCCCAGGAGACATCTATTGAGGTTTTCTAGTAATTAATTAAGTGTTTGGTCACCTTTTTGAGCATAAAGCATACCACCTATGCGGGGAAATGTTAGCTGGGGTCCAGGAACTTGGCACTGTGTAGGCATATAGCCATGTAATAAGGTGACTCTTTCAAAACTAAATAGGATATTAAAGATACGATATAGCATGCATTGATTAACCCCTACTCAAGCGGTTGATCGTGAGTAACCAGTGTCAGTAATAACCAACGCTCTTGATGACCCTACAATAGACCTAATAGGCATTGAGCTACTTTATAATATGTTAAGGTGTAGGTACTCGTGGCTACTGCTCCTCCTCTAAGTGGTAGGTAAGTATCATTGTCTTAGAGAGATGGTGATCTAATTTGCAGGTGGGTCAACCAGTTAATTTGTGAATGTTGCCACCTGGTGCTATAAATTATTTTCTTGGAAATTAGTAACCTATTGAGTAAATGTCCCTTCGTGTCAGAGCCAAATGTAATACCTACACAGTCTTAATGGTGGAAAAGAATACTAGGATAGGTCTGCAGAATTTTGAAGTAGTTGAGATTGTGCCATCATCATGGTACCTGTCTCTTAAAGACCTTTCTCCCTTTGTTGTTGTCCAAAACTCTAAGCACATGTTCTTCTTATGCATTAAGTACAACATGGGTGAATGTGATTTCTATTACTTTTGTTTAGTACAGTCAACTAACTCCATTAAATACAGATAGTTGGGAAGAGTTAAGACTCGTTTAAAAATGCCATCATTGTTGACTATCCACTTGTGAAGTAAATTATAATGATATTGGAGTTGGACATCGTCAACATTGGGCTTGTTATTATTTATTTTAATATCATAGATTAACTTCTTCTGTGGATTATCTTTCTGTTCTCACAACAGATTTTCCCAATGTATAGTCTTGGCACCCTGCTCATTTAATGCTAGTAAGAAAAGAATTCAAATTATACACTATTAAATGATTCGTGTAGGAAGCTGAGTAAGATTAAGATAAGGAGTTAATAAAAAAAGGAAAAAGAAAAAGGATAAGCCTTATGCGTTTTCTTAAAATATATAAGGTCATACCGTAGCTTCTGTAAAAGTTAGTTATCTTATTGATATTGTATTTTAAATCTTTAATTTAAAATGATTGAGGTATTTTAAAATAATATTTCTCATATAAATAGGTTAGTTGTGATACTATTGATTGATTTTAATATTAATTGGGAGTAATAATTCTATTTGCAGTGAAAACTGTAACAAAAATAATAATAAGAAATATTATGGCTGTGATAAAGAGTGTTTTTTAATAAAAAAAAGAATAAAAGCAAGACAATAAATTTTTCCCATCTTTACTCATAGTCCCTAACCCTAGGTTTTAGGAGACCCCACGTAATCCTATGTTTAAGGATTCCTTAAATAAAGGAATGAGGTATAAATTTCTACTGTCTTTTAAAGATAAAGAATCATCATGGAAGTTTTAAGATAAGTAATCCCTTAAATAAAGTAAAGGGAATATATTCCCATATTCTCAAGATGGTTACTTTAAATTAGATTTAGTAAGATTATCTTTTTACCTTTTTACCAAGGAAAAAGTAAATAATATGAATATAAATAGGAATAGTATAATTATTTGTAAATGATTCCTTTGATTCTTATTAACCTCTTTAAATTATGTAAATTATATAAGAACAAGTAAACAATTAAATAAACAATAGTTAATTAAAGATGAATTGATATATATATATAACAATAAATAAACTTATTTTTTTATATAATATTAATTCTTATTATTAAAAAAATAATATTAATATTTAGAAGATTAAAGTATCAATAACACCATTACGATTTCAATTAGTTTTGACACCTCTTTTGAGTAATTTAACATTAATATTAATGTGCATTTTAATATTAGTGTTCGCTAAATAATGTCATTAATATTATCATTGTTGTGATTCATTAATATACCCACTAAGAATAAAGTATAGTAATATTAAAGCCAATTTCTCTTAACATTATTATTTATAGAGGTGAATAGTAACATCTATTACAACAAGCGGATGGTGCCAAATTTGGTATCTTTAGATTCAAAAATGGATAAAATAAATAAATAATGAGGAATGTTACCAATATGAATAACCACTATACCAACCCTACCTTGCGAACATGGAAACTAAAAGCTAAGCAAACCTAGTATGTCATATCTTTAGCTAATTAGTCCATTTATAGAATCTTTGTTTAGTCTAGGTTTTAGAGCCTACCAATTGTGGATTGAGGGTGCACGTGATGGAATTTGCGCATCCAACTGCACTTATTGGACTCCACCCCCTACACTTTGGCAGCATGTCGACAGTGATGTCGTACAAGCAATATTCCTCGATGCATGTAGTATTCAACCATGTATGTACATGGTTATTGTGTGTTAGTGTTTTAGCTTGCACTTTGTAGATGTTGTCAAAAAAAAAATTGTTAGGTTTTTCGATGAAATTTTTCAGGCATGACATCATCACTCCCTATATATTAGAGCATGATAAAGGGTTAGCAATCTATAACTGAAAAAGGAAGAAGAGTCCAAGTAGAACTAAGACTCTGCTGTAATAAAACTAGAACATGGACTGGTTGAATTAGTCACGTTAGACTCCTGTCTACAACTGGGTTCTTCTTCAACATCTTTAATGGACATCATAATGATGCACAATCATATTCATTAAGTGTCTCCATGTTGTAGTTGTTGTGCTCAATTTATTCTAGAACCTCCCATGCTTTGTTGTTTGGGAACTCCTTTGGTGCAGGCTACACCTCGCAATTGTTGCGGGTTACAGTCTACCTCCTCTAGGCTACAAATATGTAGTTCAAAAAACATGCACACAATACTAACATCCATAGCTAAGCACATATATCTATTACAATTCATACATATCCACACATAAATTATGCAATAACCATCACATCATAACCATATTTCCATATAATATAAATTAGGTTCAAGGTTGTATAATAGGCATAAAAAATAACATAGATGATGAGGTAAAAATAACCTTATCAATATAATGGAATAAATACTTAACCTCACATCTTTCACCCATCCTTACCTTGCCAATTAATTGTCTTTAGGATAAGTAATTGCTTTCTTTTTGTGAATAAGCATACAATCTTTATTTCTTGAAATTAGTTGAAATAAGCTAATTTGCGCCGACTTAATGGTTTAGTTTTTGAGCATTCCACAGGTCAACTTCCACAATCAGTTACCATCCCAGTCAAAGATATTTTAACATGGACTTCAACACCATTGAAGACAAGCAAATGGGTGCTTGAACTTTAGGAGCATACATAATGGACCGAGTTTTTGTAGTTTTGTTATTTTCAATTTTAAATACTTTATGGCTTGTGTCAAGCCTCTTTAATATTTCATGTCATGGGCTTTAAAGTCTATTAGTTGTTGAGAACCAATTGAAGAGTTTACCAACTAAAAAGTAGGATTTTGTTAGCTTCTCTTATATAAATATGTAACTGTTGAAAATGATTATATACAAAAGAATATTGTTATGTTGTCACTATGTTTTCGAAGTTACACTTTTCATATGAATAAAATGAGTTTTTCCCACCACTTTTGGAGTTACTGAATAATCTGAATGGAGTTATATGAATGAAGTAATTTAGAGTTACCAGTTTATGTGATCTGAGCTAGGCGTAGGAGCACCTAAGAGCTGGCCACTCAAGGGGTTGTAGATTAGATAGATAAGTATTTTAATTTTAATTATGTACTTTCATTTACTACATAACAATTGGAATTGAAGTTTATTTTCATGTGTGTAATTTTGTTAAGACTAATCTTGCAGGTTGTAGTTGAGTTTGTAGTCTTTGAGTTTAGTGTCTGAAGTTCCGGAGCACCTTCTTTTAGTTGTTTCAGATTGTTAAATCATTTTCTGCTAGTTGTTTAGATTGTTATCTTTTGTTAGATCAATGTTTCCTAGTTTCTTTACAAGCTTTACTTTTCAGAAATTTATAAATTTCTTAGTTTAATCATTTCCATGCTTTCTAGTTTAGTTGTTATGCTTTTCAGATTTATAGTTTTCTACTTTCTAGTTTAGTTATTTCAAGCTTTCTACATAAACGATTTCCTGCTTTCTAATTTTAGTGGCCTCTTAGTTTAGAATTTTATTTCAATTGTCGAACATCTAGGAAACCTGAGAGAGATAGTCAATATGTCTTCTATTGCATATAGCCTTCGAACACTACCTAGTCGATATATTAATATATTTATCAACTAAAGTGTTAGGACCTAACGACAGCCTATCACTTTTTGGCGCCATTTCTAGGGACCTTCTTTTTCTAGTGTTAGTAGGAGATACCTTGAATACCTCTTTTAGGAACAAAAATAGTCATTTGGATTCTTTTTCTGCATGGTCAGGAAATGAGACCCTACAAAATATTCATACCAAAAACCACCCAATTGACATACCAACTACAAGTAGGGAGGAAGGAAAATTAGATCAAGAACTTACTGAGGAATTGACTAAGCAGGGTCAACCTGAGACCTTCCCACATACCCTAGAAAGGGAACACATAGTTGTAGAGGAGCATATTCCTTTACAAACTCTAGAACCTCACCCAAATGAGTGAATTTTTGAAGAGGACCACATTCCCTTCAACATCATGGGTGACCGTAGAAAATTTTCCAACAATAATAACCCTCCACCACCATGCACATTCACTTATCCTATTGCTATTGATGTGGATGATGATACAAATTTGAAAAATATCTCACCAGCCTTCTTGCCAACCTTTCAAGGTTTGTCTATTGAGGACCCTAATCAGTTTCTATTTGAGTTTAAAGTCTTGTGTTAGACATATGACTACAAGAGTGATAACTAGAAACTAAAGCTTTTTCCCTCCATTTTGAAAGACTCAGCCATGCGCTAGTTTATGGGATTGGCTTCTCAGCCGATAACCTCCTAGGATGAAATGGAGTCCGTCTTTTTGGAGAAATATCAAAGTTATTGTAGGATTAGTGATAGGAAAGAAGAACTGTTCAAAATATGGCAAAATGAGGACGAAAGTCTAGATGATTACCAAGATAGGTTTATCTTCTTATCTAAACGATGTGGTGGAGTAGTCAGAAGTCTTGATATTTTGAAGACTCTATTCCTTAAGGGCCTCGACGACGAAGCTCGAAGAATCTTGGATTTAATGGGAAAAGGAGATATGTCCCGATTGGGGCTTGATGATACTATTGAACTATGTCAAAATTTCTCTCATACTCAAGAAGGTATTTGAAATTCCACCTTCTTTAAAGGTTCCAATGAAATAGGAAAACTACGTGAAGAGCTAGTCAACTTCAAGACTAACATTCTTGTTTAGCTAAACACCACTTTAGATGACATACAGGCTAAAATGTGAAATCCTAAGACTTTTTCCATTTATTGCCCCAGGTTCTGAAACAAAAATTTGCTAAGGGAATGCCCCTTAGAAAATGTTGACAAAATTGATGTTTAAGTTTGTGACAAGAGTTACCCCACTGATCAGTGTGAGCTTCTGAATGCCATTAAGAATTCCAAGAAAAGAACACCTCTGGTTGAGGAAGATATCCATGTTGTAAATCAAAGAAATGGAGGGATTTTTTCCTATGGCCAAAATTCAAACCCTAACTAAAGACCTCAACCCAACTAGAACAGTAATCAATGGGTAGCACTATGGCCTCAGGCACCACCTCCAGTGCCACCTAATTGGGGAACTTATCCTTTGGGACCACCTGAATGGGAAAATCAGTCTTGGGGAAATTCTCAGTGGCCTACCCAGCCTTAGCAACAGTGGTACCCTCAAAATCCTATTCCTCAATGGTATAAACCTCAACATCAGTTTTATACTAGTCCTAGAAGGATGCCTACTCAATAGTAGAATCTTTTACCACCTCCCCAGAGTACTCAACAAAATGAAAAATTTAACCAACCACAACTTCTAGCTCAACCTATTCCCAATCCAGAGAACAATCGCCTGAATACTCTAGTGCATTCTACCGAACATGACAATTTCACTAGACTTAATGTGATACACTGTGGAAACTTGCAATTGAGGTTTGGAAAAACACTTTTATAGCCGACTATTGAATAAATTCTAGATAAACCTATTAAGAAGCCTACTGAGACAACTACAACAACACCCACATCCATAGAACAAACCCCATAAGCTACTCAAAACAAGCTCGAGCCACCATCTTTAGCTGGAGCTTTCGACCTGCCTCAGGAGGAGAGGGGTCAATCTCCAACTGAACTTTTTAAGGATGCAACTCCTAAAGACAAAATTAAAGCACCTTTTTCAAAGCATATGAAACCAATCACTGTGAAAGATACTTCAGAAATGACCACATCTATCGAAACTACATTGATACAAGAAATTAAATAATTGCAGATTGAAGTCCCTTTGCTACAAGCGATTAAGGAGATTCTTGAGTTGAACCAGCTGATCAAATAGTTGTGTATCAAAAATCCAGGGAGGAAACCAAAACAAATAAATACTATCCACATAAATGGTTATCTAGCTGACTTGTTGGCTAGAACAACCACTACTCTAAAATATGATGATCTAGGTAGTCCACTTATAACAGTAACAATTAATGAGGTAACAATACCTAATGCCTTGTGGACCTTGGAGCATCCATTAACATAATGACTATTGATGTGATGGAAAAGTTGGGACATATTGATTTGTGTCCCACAACTATAGTCTTGTAGATGGAAAATCAATCCATAGCTATTCCCAAGGGTGTCATTGAAAATGTTCTTGTTAAGGTGGATGGATGGGAATATCCAATAGATTTTCAAATAATTGAGTCCCTTACACCTAAAGATAGTTATCCAATAATTCTCAGAAGACCATGGTTGGCTACTATTGCAGCCAAAATTGACTATAGAGAGGGAGGAATGACCATTTCACATGGACCTAATAGAAAACATTTATTTTCATATCCTCCTACCAAGCCTGTCGAACACAATAAAGTATGGGTTGATGAACCAGAAAGCACCAACGAATAGGAAAATTTGGCTTCATTGGCCATGGTACTTCATCAAATAGCATGGCGAAGAATTAGAGGATGAATTGGAAAACAACATGGAAATTATTACTATGGATTCGAGTGGTGAGGAGATGACAGATGTAGAAGAGATCCTAGGACACCCAATCAACATAGATCATACATAATTTGATAACTCCAGTTTCATGGGATTGCCTTGTCCATTGACAAACTTAGTTCCAAAAATGCACCATTTCTTTGCAGACATTGCCAGGCTTCATAAAACTGTACCTCATAGCTATCCTCTTAACACCTTGACAAGACCCATGTATACGGTCACATCCAACCATCCAAGAATTAAAGACATTATGTTGTTGCAAGGAAAACCTTTGAACATTAACAATTGGTTGATTGAGCCAGAAGAATACAAACTGTTTGACACCCTCATGAATAGCTCTAAATATTTTTCTTGGGACTATAAAGATATGAGAGGAATACACCCAAGTGTGTGTACTTATCATATCTATACTGAGGATGTTCAACCTATTCACCAACCACAATGGATACTCAATCCTACCCTGAAAGACATCGTTAAAATTGAAATTGAGAAACTCCTATAAGTAGGGTTTATTTATCCAATTTCTGATAGCAAATGGGTGTCTCCTTTGGTTGTGGTTCCAAAGAAAAATGGAAAGTGGAGAGTGTGTATAGACTATAGGGAACTTAACAAAGCAACGAAAAGATATTATTTTCCTCTACCATTTATAGACCAGGTGTTGGATAACTTGGCTAGGAGGAAATATTTTTCATTTTTGGATAGATTTAGTGGTTGCAACCAGATATAGGTAGCAATAGAAGACCAGGATAAGATGACCTTTACCTGCACTTCCAGGACATTTGCATATCAGATTCTTCCTTTTGGGCTATGTAATGCTCCTACAACATTCTAGAGAGCTATCCTAGCTATATTTGTTGAGTTGGTGAATGAGTGTGTGGAAGCTTATATGGACGACTTCACTATATATGGTTCAACCTTTGATGAGGCCCTCCAAAATCTGGATAAGGTATTGAAGCGATTTGAGGATCATCATTTTTCCCTAAGCCATGAGAAATGTTCGATAATGGTGGAACAAGGAATAGTGTTGACACACCATGTTTCAGCTGAAGGGATTGAGGTTGATCCTAAGAAAATTGAAGTAATACAACAACTTGAGACCCAAAAAACCCAGATTGATGTCAAAAGTTTCTTAGGTCATGTTGGATACTATCAAAGATTCATAAAAAATTTCAGCAAAATCATGGCCCCTATGTTTTCCCTTCTTTAGAAGAATGTAGAGTTCATCTGGACACCTAAGTGTCAGTCATCATTACAAATCATCAAGGAGAAACTCATCTCTGCTCCTATCCTTCATGGACCTAATTGGAACCTTCCATTCCATATCTATGTCGATGCATCAAATGATGCCATTGGAGCGCTTGTAGGAAAAAAAGATGAGAATGGGGGAAAATATGCCATATATTTCAACAGTAAGAATCTGACTCTAACATAAAGGAATTATACCACAACAGAGAAATAATTCTTGGTTGTAGTTCATGCAATTAAGAAATTTCGACATTACATCATGGGATACAAAGTCACAGTATACACATATCACTCAGCCATCAAGTACCTCATGAATAAACCTGTAGTAAATGCAAGGATAATTAGGTGGTTGCTTCTTCTTCAGGAATTCAATGTAACCATTATTGAAAAATCAGGGAAGTCCAATATAGTTGCGGATTTCTTATCCTAGATTAAACATGATGGTGATTGTGCTCAGATATAGGATGAGTTCCTAGTTGAAAATATGTTCACCATCTCTACTAAAACCCCTTGGTTTGTTGATATTGCAAACTACTTGGCCAATGTAGAAGTACCACCTCATTTTTCATCAAAACAAAAGAAAAAATTTGTTAAAGAAAGTGCCCCTTTCAAATGGATTAATGAGATCCTATTTCAATGTGGACCTGATATGGTTCTACGACGTTGTGTTAGGGCAGATGAGACTTATAGTATCCTTAGAGATTGTCATGATGATCTTTCTGGAGGGACTTATTCTGCTAAAAGGACAACCAACAAGATTTTGGGAGTAGGATACTACTGGCCTTCTATGCATAAGGATATAAAGAAATATGTTCGCAGATGTGATGAATGTCAAAGGGTAGGAAGACCAATTGCATCTGATGAAATGCCCATGCAGCCTCAGGTAGTCCTTGAACCATTTGAAAAATGGGGATTAGATTTCATTGGCCCTATAGACCTTCCTTCACAAGGAAAAGAGTACATTTTAGTCTATACCGACTACCTGACTAAGTTGGTAGAAGTGCAAGCCCTACCCATTGCTAGGGGGGAACAAGTAGTTGATTTCCTTTACAATAGAATCTTCCTCAAATTCGGATCTCCTAGGATAGTTTCCATAGATCAGGGCCCCCAGTTTATGTCTAAGGTTTTGTTAGCCTTCACAAATCATTTCCAACTGAGTTACAAGAAGTCCTCACCCTACCACCCTCAGGCGAATGGACAGGTCGAAGTCACTAACAGGGAATTATAAATTTTTTTAACAAAAACTATTTCATCAGGAAGGAAAGATTGGGCTTGGAAACTACCTGAAGTCGTTTGGGCTTATAACACGACCTGGAAATCAGCTATTGGATATAGTCCATACGAGTTAGTTTTTTGGGAAGAAACCTGTCTTTCCCATTGAATTTGAACTCTAAACTCTTAGGATAGCCATGGAGTTGGGTATAGCTCTTAAACAAGCCCTGATAGAGAGAGTTTTACATCTTAGTGAATTGGATGAACTCTATTTGGATGTCGTCCATCAAACTAAGTTGGTGCAACAACAAGGAAAGGTATGGCATGATAAACATATCAAGGAGAGATAATTACATAATGGGGATGAGAATTATTGTTCAATTCTAGATACAAGGATCACCAAGGAAAACTCAGAATGCATTGGCTCAAACCATATGAAATTTCTGAGGTATTTGCAAAATGGTTCAGTTCAGCTAAAACCCATTGATGGTGAGACCCAAACTCTCCTAGTTAATGGATACCAATTATGTGTCTACCATAAGCTTGTTAATAGAGAGGAATTTACAAAAATGGTAGAAATGCAGGGAGAAATCTAGTGCATTGACTCAGCTATGGTAGAGTCAATATAGTTTTGTTCATAATAAATGTCAAAAAAAAAGTGTGAATTTACTTCATTTCAGAATTTTTCTTTCAAATTCTTCATCAACTTCATCATTTGGATTTGGTTAAATTTTGTCTATATTTTGCTAGACTTCATTTTTGGTAAACAAAAATTCCAATGCACCCTGTTGTGATGCTCTAGAACTTGTTGACTCAGTTGCTGTGATGCTCCAAAACTTGTTGTTGCTATGCTCTGGGACTTGTACAATTGACTTGTGCCATTCCTCATTCTTATCCTACATTCTGATGCATCATTCGACGATGCTTCGGGAAGTCAAAGGCTAAAATGTCACATTCTTCTTCCTCCTTCTAGCTGCATCTTCTAGTGATTCTCCAGAATTCTATTTTTCCTTCTTCTAGATGCATCTTCCAATGATGCTCTGAAATCGTGTTGTTTCTTCCTTTTGGTGACATCTTTCAATGATGGTCCAGAACTTGTTCGGATGCTCCAGAAATTTTGTTTGTTGCTCCGACTGCATCTTTCGACAATGCTCCTAAAATTTTTGGTCGCTGCTCTGGCTACATCTTTCGACGATGCTCCAGAATCTTCAATCTTGTTGTTGCATTCCAATGACATCTCTCAACGATGATCCATAACTTTTTCTCCTTCCACCCCGACTGCATTTTTTGGTAATGCCCCAGATTTTTGTAAACTCTGTTGTTTTCCAGTATTTTGGTTTTTCTTAAGTTTTGCGCATGCCCATCATTTAATTTTCCTACCAGCTTGAAATTCACTCCCTAATTATCATTTTACCATATCATATCAAATATTTTTCATAATAAATGAAATTATTATGACAACCCTTTTTTCATAAAATTTTTTGCCATCATTTAAACCATCCCATCCATGTCATAATTATCCATTGCCACCCTCACGAAATCATGTAACTATCCAATTATGTCAGCAAAGGTGAGTGATGCTCGATTTAATAACAAGACGTAAGGTGCGTATGGATTTATTTACTTAAAGTTAGTAATTATTTTGAATAGAGATTAATTAATTGGCATGAACCATCCCCTCTCTCAATTTTGAAAATTGTGTCATCACACGATTGTTAAAAGTATGACAATCGTTGAGTAATTTCCCATGAAAAATTGTCATGATTACTTAGTAAGGACTCAAGTAAGGTGATTAACTCCTCCATTGGTTATATAAAAATTGTGTCCCTTTTCATTTGTAATTTAATTCATTAAATCAAGGAAAACATTAAAGACTTTCACAGAATTTGGTAGAGCGGCAAGGGAAGGTAAAATGGGAGGAGCCAAGAAAAAGTCTAAACCAGCCTCAACAACTCAATTGTTGGCATTAAGTAATGCTGCAGTGATGAAAAACAAGGTGGTGATGACCCAAACCAAAACAAAATGATCAGACCCAAACTAGAGACCAACCCTTTCAATCCTATCTATTCAACTTGTCTCAAACTCACACCTAGAGGCTTGTAGCCCTCAAAATCTACCTTTTGGAGATATCTTTTAGAGAAGGACGTATAGAGCCTAACCAAACACCAACTAAGACTCACCTTAGGGCCTAACACAACATACACAAATATTTCAAGCAGTTTGTTTGTAACAATACAGTGAAATAATAGACTGCCCCTAGTTTTAGGCCACCAAATAGCCCTCTTTTACAAAGGAGGTGCCCCCACATCATCTATTTATCACCAAAACTCAATTGAAAGTCATTAATTTTGTTGCAAAACTTCAAAATCCACCATCATCCATCAGGGCCATGACCTCTAAGACATCGTACTTCAAAACCCTCAATTTTCATACAATTACCAAGAGTTTATTGAAAGTCTTATCTTCTAGGCTTATCTAACCCAACCAATGCCTCCAATACTTCACAAATAACCCAAAAAAACTCAATCTACCATCACATAGTTAGTTCCTTCAACATTTTATCAAAACCCTACTTTAACACCCCATTTTTACAAGGAAAACACACAGATTTTCCCTAGGGCATCACCCCAAATCAAACAACTCTCTTCCTCCACCTTCTAGACCATGTGGACATCTAGAATACAATGAGAGAAGTCATTCCATTGAGATACATGCCATGATAGTAGGTGGAATGACTTAAAACATCATTTTAACCCCAAACAGACCCTTCTTTGGCCTTCTATAAGCAGATTCAAAAAATTGAAGAAATCTCCCTCAAATCTCGATGATAGACTCTCAAACCTGAATCAATAGAGAGTTAATTCATGTACCTATAGTGAACAACAAGATTCAAAGAAATTGCACACTGTATGAGACCATACAACCTTTGGAAAATGCAAAATAATAGAGTAAATGTAGGAATAACATTGTATTTGATATGAATGTTTCAATACAATATTCAACAACCCATGCTCGAGCCTTTCAAAGGCCTTATATACTTTATTACATCAAAACTCAACCACCTAAATGTCTATAACTACTTTTAAAATTCCTATGACCCTTCACATTCTAGAAAAAGTTATATTTTTGCAGTTTCTTGTCTTGACAACATTTACATTTATACAACGTTTGACATTTTACCACAAATGATTCACAAATCACCCAATTACATGGAAAATGGTCTCAATAGACCTTATTTAATGTAAATAGACCCTATTTTATTGCAAAAAGACCCCTAACATCGATACTCAACATATTGACCTCCTATTGTGAACTTTTTATGCAAAAATGACTCCACACCTAGAGCCTACACATGATCAACCTTGTTTGACAAATTTTGTTCAAAGGTGCCCCTGCACCATGCAAGCCTATTTCAAAAATTTGGGTGGTTGGAATTTATGAAATTTTTTGAGGGATATACCGAGTAGCTAGTGAAAGAATTCATAGAGAATTTTGCAAACAGATAGACTGTGGTTCATGGCAATCGTTTCCAAGTAAGTCCAAAAATCATTGCTCGTCTTTATAGTCTTGAGAATAGAGGAATTGATTTGAATGAAACTACCAATATTACCTATCAAATACTGGTAGAATTATTTCATAGGGAGGGAGAGACTCAACCTATAATCACCATAAGTAGTAGGGGATAAAATGAATTTTTTCATAGAATGTCTATCCCATAACCCTGGAGAACTTTCGTAGCTTGGATAATAAAATATTTCACATGTGAAGGACAAATAACTACTGTAGTGGGACCCCCTTTCCGTTTTCTCATTCATTTGTTCCATGGCACTGAGGACCCTTCTCTTAGGGTTAATTTACCAGCCTTTTTGTGTCATTCAGTTATCACCATGATGGAAAAATATAAATTTGGGATAGGGCCCCTCAAACACCATGACCCTATATAGTTGATATGCAAGTACCATTTTTTCAAAAAGCCAGAAAAGAAGTGGCAGAAATTTCTATGAAAATTTGAAAAAATGGAGTCTAATTAGAACCCTCCTCTAAGGCCTTAGGTGCTCTTGAATCACAATAGACTTCAATGACTCCTAGCGATGATGCATCAGAAACTTTTCCGAATGTGTTAGAAACCCCAAGATAGTCAGGGGATGTGGAAATTGTACATTCCAGAGAACAAGAAGAGCCTCCTCACAAGAGGAAGAAGTGAATAAAATTCACTTTTCAAACAACCCCTCCTCTACAAAGAAGTAAGAGGTTGTCTGTAGTGTCTTGTGAAACTATGCCCTATGACATAGGAAGTACTTCTCGAAAGAAAAATCCCATAACTCAAACAAGAATTGTGGAAACTAAAAAATCAACCTGGCGATGAGGAAATAAGTGAAATAGAAAACCAGGTTGATCAATCCCCCAAGGATGAAGAGATGAGAACACCATCTCCAAAGAAGAAGGAAGAGGGAAAAGTGCAACGCCACATTCTGTGGATATTGAAGATGAACCTGTGGGGGGACTCTCCCTTTCCTCGACAAAATTTAAAATGTACTTAGTATCGAGGAAAATTAACCTCATGCTGACATGGAAATTTCCAATCCATCTTTCCCTATGGACACAGGGGATGTAGAATTTGGTCAGAAAGAGAAGGAATTAGAAAAATTGAAAATAGAATTTACTGAATTAAAATCTCGGTTACAGAGTAATGCAGAATAGATCATCCAACATCAAGAAGAAATTGAGGCACATGCTACAATTGTAAATAAAAGGGAATAAGAGATTGCAAGATTGACAATGCAGATGGAGGAAAAAGATAGGGTCATTGAGTAGTTGTAGTACCAAATCCAACAATGGAATTAGCAAAGCAAGTAGCATATGGTTGATCTTTCTGGGAAAGATAAGCACATACAAGGTTTGAAAAATAATTTTATGCAAATTTTTAATGCTTTTGAAGAAGAGAGAAATATGCAGGAAGTTGAAATTAATGCTTTTGTGAGTAGAATTGTGGAGTTAGAGCAAGATTTGCAAGAAAGTGACACTAAGCCAATAATGGAATCCAAGAGGACACAAATTGAGCCAGTTGTTTTAGAATGGTTCCAGGTACATATCCCTCCATTATTGATGAAATGGATGGAGAGATGCTACTTCTTAAGGGATGTAGAATTTGAAAATAATAGGCTGAAAAAGGAGTTAGTACTAGGGTATGTGCAAGATCATCAAGGAAAAAATAGGCCCTTAAGTGGCAAAAAATTCAGAAAAATCTAAGTTAGGAAACTTGACATAAAAATTTGAATAAGTTATCTATATTATTTCAAAAATATGTAAGAATATAATCTGTAGAAAATTGAATGTAGTTTCTAAACTATTAGGTTTGTTTAAAAAAAAAAAATCTATTTGGTGACAATTTGAAATTTCAATGTAGTATACTTAAATTTTAGGGAAAAAATAAGAAGTAGGTGTTTGTCTGACCACCCTAACCACAATAAAATGATAATATTTTTTTATAATATTTTATATATAAGTAGACAACTCATGTCTTGATGTGATGCATATTTTTTTGTAATTTTTTTCCAAGTAAATAATTAATTATGAATTTTTATTACAACTTTAAAAAAATATAAAAATTGTATGTCGACCACCTTAACTTGGTCAAAACTTTATGAAATTCAATTTTGTTTTTAATCCTATAGTATCTGAAGCATAGAATGTGATGCATGTTTTGGATTCAAAAATGTGATACCGTTTGAAAGCTATAGATGTTTTTCAATCAACCTATCAATTAGGACTTTAGTTAAGTAATTCAAATAGAAAATGAATAATAATTACTTATTAAATTCAAAGTAAGGCATAATTGATTGGTGGAAAGCTGAGAATATCCTTTAAAAACCCTTTTCATTTCATCAATTTTGGGTAAAAAGAAGTCATCAACCACATACCCATCATATAGCCACTTTTTGGCCCATCACGATCCTACACATACCCATTATTAAAAGAATCATTTCACAAAGCATATAGAGGTAAACATGATGCTTGTGAAATCGGTGAGTTATTGTTGGCTTGTTGAAGAACATATAGGTTGTATTCTATGTTCCTCAATGAACAACTCCTAAGATGGAAGTTACTTAGAATTTTCAATAACCTGCCACATGACGTTGATGATAAAGAATTTGTTAAGATATTTGTTGAATCAGTTCTCCTGATTAACAAGATTTATTATGTGAATTCTTTGTCCAATATTTTCTCTTGAAAGAATATAATTTTTTTATGTTAATTTCTTTGTGGGAGAAGCTCAATTGAGATCATTCCTGTCCACAATGCATAATTAGCTTCACTAGTAGGATTGATCAAGGGAACTTATGCACATGCAGAGAAAACTATCGGATTGTGAATGAGATACCCCCATAGGAAGCCTTTCTATTTCAAGGCACAATTTCTGGGTGTTAAACTTAGAGAGAATGCACAAAGCAAGTATAATAATAACCTTTGGTTGTGCCATAATCACTTTCAAGATCAAGGACCAAAGTTTATAGGGAAAGCCTAGCATGCATGTGAAGAAAGGTATACCCCTCTTCCTATGTATCTCAAGAAAAGAGAGGTAATCTCACCTCTTAATATTAAACAGTCCTACAGAAGGGTTGTAGCCTTGGTCAATATCATTGAGAAATTAAAGGTTAACTGGATTGGAATGAGATATAGGACAATTCTACTTCTTTCACCACCCCCTACAGTATACATCAATACAGATCAAAGTAATGATAGTTTTGAAAGATGGGTACAAAGGGTCACTTTTCATCTGGGATTTTTGAAGGAACCGGAGGAACTAGATATAGAGCTAGATGATTTGTATGATATAAGTGCTAAATATGAGGAGATGACTAAGAATTGAGGAAATGAAGGGCAGGGGGCACAAAAAGAGCAAGAGTCCCTACTTGGGCTTAGGAAGGGGAGGAAATGATGAGGTAAAAATAACCTCATCAATATAATGGACTAAATAATTAACCTCACATATTTTAGCCATCCTTACCCTACCAATTAATTGTGTTTAGGATAATTAATTGCTTTCTTTTTGTGAATAAGTGTACAATCTTTATTTCTTGAAATTAGTTGAAATAAGCTAATTTGCACTGACTTAATAGTTTAGTTTTTGAGCATTCCATAGGTCGACTTCCACAATCGGTTACCATCACAGTCAAAGAGGTTTTAACAAAAAATTCAACACCATTGAAGACACGCGAATGAGCATCAGAACTTTAGGAGCATACATAATGGACTGAGTTTTTGTAGTTCTGTTATTTTCAATTTTAAAGACTTTATGGCTCGTATCAAGCCTCTTTAATATTTCATGTCATGAGCTTTAAAGTCTATTAGTTTTTGATAATCAATTGAAGACTTTGCCAACTGAAAAGTAGGATTTTGTTAGCTTCTCTTATATAAATACGTAACTGTTGAAAATGATGATATACAAAATAATATCATTATTCTGTCACTAGGTTTTCTAAGTTACACTTTTCATATGAATAAAATGAGTTTTTCTTGCCACTTTTGGAGTTATTGAATAATGTGAATGGAGTTATTTGAATGAAGTAATTTGGAGTTACCAGTGTATGTGATATGAGCTAGGCGTAGGAGCACCTGAGAGCTGACCACTCGAGGGGTTGTAGATTAGATAGATAAGTATTTTAATTTTAATTGTGTACTTTCATTTAGTAGATAACAATTGGAATTGAAGTTTATTTTCATGTGTGTAATTCTGTTAAGACTAATCCTATAGGTTGTAGTTGAGTCTATAGTCTTTGATTTTAGTGTCTGAAGTTCTAGAGCACCTTCTTTCAGTTGTTTTAGATTGTTAAATCATTTTTTGCTAGTTTTTTAGATTGTTATCTTTTGTTAGATCAATGTTTCCTAGTTTCTTTACAATCTTTACTTCTTCAAAAATTTATACATTTCTTAGTTGAATCATTTCTATGCTTTCTATTTTAGTTGTTATGCTTTTCAGATTTATAGTTTTCTACTTTCTAGTTTAGTTATTTCAAGCTTTCTAGATAAATGATTTCCTACTTTCTAATTTTAGTGGCTTCTTAGTTTAGAATTTTATTTCAGTTGTCCAACATCTAGGAAACTCAAGAGAGATAGTCAAGATGTCTTCTATTACATATAGCCTTCAAATACTACCTGATCAATATATTAATGTATTTATCAACTAAAGTGTTAGGACCTAACGACAACCTATCAATAGCGTAGGAATATGTATAAGATAAGTTTCTGAGAATGTTTATGAACTTGCATAAAAACATATATTGAAAACTATCTAATGACTCGACTCATTATCCCCCCTAACTACCCATTTTCTTGTCCTTAAGAAAATTAACTAGGGTTGGAGGTTGTAGTGCAAAGTGATTTCCCTAAAGTCTATGACAGTATCCACTCCTTTGACCTGTTTCAAATAGAATCCTCTATAACATGCAATTTTTTTCATTTTGGTAACCTCTGCTCTCTCACATTCTTCATTCTTCTCCCCAGTCGAGTGTGGTACCAAGTATTGGAGCATTGGTGGTTGGAATGTAAGTGGCACCCATTCAAATCCTTTTTCTCTAGAAATATCCATATACCTTCTTGTTCTTTCAAGCATGGATATAAAAATTATAAATGGAGTGGGTCTCTTTCCTTTGCAATTCAGGAGTCAAACTATCCCATCTTTCTTGCACAAATTGGTAGGAATGGTGGATGAGTCCAATAGTCAATATCTGCATCCTTCTATAACCCTATGTTCTCAAGTTCATGGTCTTCTTACCTACACCTTTGTGGTCCAAGAGTTGCAAACATTCTTCTATGATCACCTTAGGGGTTTGAGATTCTTTTCTAATTGGGAGAGCAATTGATTTCTCCCCTGAAATTTTCATTTATAAAATAGGATGCTAGTGCCCTTAATTGTAAATCTCCCACAAAGATTAATGGGTTCAATTTTGTGTCTTCAGGCACAACATAATTATACAAATAGTATTCACATAATTGATCATGTTCTTTTGGTGTGACATTAACAAATACATTTAGAAAATCAAGTTTTCCACTCATAGCAACTGGTTGGTTACTAATCAACCTACTAAATTGAAAACTCAAAAAAATTCTTACAAAAATAAAGCATATGTTTTGGCTGGAGGTCTACATTTAAAAATCTGAGCAACTTTATCTACTACTTCTCCCACCTTGACTGCTAATCTTTTCAATTCAATAACTTTGCTCTCTAGTACCCTAGTATGCTTTGAAATCATTGCTTATTTTTCCTTCTTCCAATTCTCTTTTTGGTTAAAAAAACTCTTGAGTAACTTTCCACAATTGGTACCCTAGGGACATAGTTGTATGATAGGTTGGAGTTTTAGTAGTAGGAGGTCTTCTATTTTCAGTTACAAGTTCTTTGTTTCCTTCTTTAACTATTGCTAGTTGTGCAAGAAAATCTACCTTTGACCCATTTCCATAAGTGTGTAATTTTTCCTCCAATTCCTATATTTCTATTTCTGTTTCATTGTCCCAAGTTGCTCATAGGTTTTTACTAGTTCTTCCAACTGTTTGATCCTCTCTAATACTTCTTGCAATTATTTTCTAACATTTCTTTCTTCTAAAATCAATTCCTTATCTTTCAAAAATTTCTTATCACCAACCCCTGTGTAGTCAAAACCCTCACTATCAGGGAAAATTGAGGTTCTCTTTTAAGTTTTATTGGAAACAAAAATATCCTCTGAATTTGAGTCAGAGTTGGTAGATATATACCATTTCATTTTTGTAGGAACATGCACATTTTTGGATATATTATCTTTTAGCTCTGATTTAGTACTCACTGTTACAAAATCTTCTTTTTCTTCTTTTGGTTTCTCAATACTTCCCCTCATAGCACCCTTCCTTCTTAGGAAGTGTGAATTCCTTGGTTGATTGGGTTTCTTTTTCTACACCTTTGAAGGTGCCGAAGAAGAACCACCTTTCTTTCTTATGGTTTTAGGTGTTTTTCTAGAGGTTGTTGGGTTTTCGTGTACTTCGTTTTCTATAGGTTGATCTAATGTTGCATGTAGTGATTTTTGCACACTATTCCCCTTTGATTCACCTATATTTTGGGTAGGTGAAGCAACAGGTGAAACAAGAAGAGTTTCCATTAGAATGTAGTAGGCGACTCTAGGTGTTTTGGAACTATTGGTTCCTCAAGAATATTGTTAATGTCTTGAAAAAATGAAAAAATATCCTAGGATACTTGTGGATACTGAACCCTAAGGATTCCTTTTACTAATAGGGTTACCAGACAATAATGTGACAAAGTTAAATCATTTATCTTCCTTTGGTATTCAAACCCCATTCCTTTTAGAAAATTGTAAAGGAAAATAGGTACATTTACCAATCTATTGTGATGGAGGTGGCTTAGTAGCTTAAAGTGCACAGTATACAAAATGGATATTCTACCATCACAAGTGATATACATAATATTATAAGAAGCACAAGAGGCCCATACCCATGGAAGTGACAATCTCTTCGTACCTGGTGATGATGAATCAAGTTTTTCTCCTACCTCCCTGAACTCACCCTTGGTAGCTACTAAATTTGCTCTAATAGGGAATTCAACTCCATTCCTCAGTAGACCAGACACTTCTATAATTGCATCCTTTAAAGCATCCACTCTCAAGCCCTTGATATTGGCTTGATCATGTTATAATGTCACTACAAATTTCCTTGTCATGTCTTCATTAAACTCTATCAACTTCAGAAAGTAGTCTAACCATCCCCCTCTTGTAAAAATAGGTAGAACTAACTTGTCCTTCAATATCTTCTTGTGTGTTGATTATTTCCTTCTAACAATATCACCTCCCATTGTGAAATATCTTGAATCTTCTCAAAACTTTGGAAATTCAGCTCAAAATTTAATTTCAACCACCCACAAACCCTCTCTATCTACTACACTTGCATGTACTTACTTTGACTACAACTTCAATTTTTATGCCCTTATCTCCTCTGTTTCAGCGTGAATTGGCTTGAATTGTTCAAATTGGCTCAAAACCTAGGGAATTGACAACAAAAAGGTTGTGTGTGTAGAAATGTATAAAGGCTAAAAGGGTTTGTATGCTTTTTTTATGTGTTTTTTTTGGAGAAAATAAAATCTTGGAATATACACTATCTCACCCCCAACTTAAAATCTTGAAGTGACCTCACTTCAATACATGTGACTAGGCAGAGGGTATGATTAATGAATATAGAAATAACATTAATGAATAGAAAGCATGCTAAATTAAATGCGAGTACATAATGAAAGCATTGGGAATCCATGTTAATTATGGAAGATTAGTATGAATACTTGTCAGATGATATGAACGTAACTCCACTTGTGTGAAGCTATTAGAAGAGTGTCTGCAACATGAGTTTGATTTGACGTCTATTGATTGTAATGTGTGGTGAAATAAATGACAAGTTAGTACATGTGTTGCAAGGATGTGATTAGTACGGTTGATGGAATGCAAAGTGCTAGTTTGAATGCATGAAATTTGAAATAGGCAATGTGGAGTAGAGTGATTAAGCTGCATGTATTGATATGATAGACTTAAGGCTATGTGTGTGAAAAAGTAAAATGAATATGGATGAACTACAATTAATTTGGTGTAAATTTTTGAATTATCTGATAGGTAGTGGCTATAGGTACCTTCATCAATAGGTCCCAAAATGAACTATGACAGACTTTATTTATGATGCTATAAGTCCCTACTACATAGTGAAGCGGTCTTCAAAAAGATTGTTGATTTTGGCACCTGTGTTGTGTGTGCACATGAAGTAGGATAAGAAATCATACCTGAGGTCCCTTAGGAGGTGAGATTTGTAGCTCATCTACTGAGTCATTATGAGAATTGGTAGTATCTGCTACTAAGTTGTTATCTTGTGGTAGTATGTTTGTATCAGAACCACTATTTTGACCATATTTATGTATTAGAGAAAGAAGAAAACCATCCTTTTGAGATGGCTTCTTGTATATTTTCAATCCATTTCCATTCACTAATAGTGAGAACCTAATTGTATCTATGGTTTGTAACTTGACAATCCCATTGGGATATACCTGTTGGATTTCATAGGGTCCCAACCATCTAGATTGTAGTTTCCCTTTATAATATGTATATCTAGAATCATACAATAAATCCCAATCATCCACATTTAACTCTTTAGTTTTTATAAACTGATCATGTCATTTAGTCCTCTGTTTTTGAATTATCTCTATGTGATGCATGACCTCCATTCTAATTTCATCCAACCCATTTAGATTGTGTAGCCTTTCCTTCTATACTGCTATCAAATCCATTTCTAATTCCACTTCTATCCTAAGTTTCTTATATTCAAACTCTATTGGAAAAACTGTTGCTTTTCCATACACTAGTTCATAAGGTGTGAAACCTGTAGTTGTTTTGTATCTTGTTCTATAGGCCCACACTACTTCAAGTAATCTAGATGTCTAGTCTTTTCTATGAATTTGCACTATCTTGGTCAGAATATTCTCAATCTCTCTATTTTTAACCTCCACCTACTCATTGGCTTGGGGATTATAAGGTGCTGATTTTTTTGTCTTATTTCATACTGTTCAACCAATTTAGAAATGAGTTCAAAAGTAAATTAGGGACTTTGACAAGTTACAATTTCTCTAGGTACTTCATACCTGGTAAAGACATCTTCATACAATAACTTAGCTACATTCCCATCTCTTGCAAACTATTTCTCTTATGGCATGATTCATTCTCCTTTGGGGTTGTCTAATTGGCTTGAAACTATTATTTATGTAGACCATATGCATGCATAGTTTTGGATCAATCCCTTTCATATCATGGTAGTCCCATGCAAAGGCTGCTACGTGTTCCTGCAACATAGTGTTTAGGGAATTTTGTTGTTCTTTAGTTATTTCATTGTTAATGTTCAACACTTTACTTGGCATGATTTCCAATGTATTGGATTCTAACTATACAAATGAGAGATCAAGTCACTAATGTTGGGGACACATTGTTGTGGCAAAAGAGAATGGAATAGTTGGGACACTTCTTCTAATGAATTTGTAGGTATATATTTTGTAGTGGATTTTGAAGACATGAGAGACATTCTTGTTGTTCTGGGTCCCTACTATAGTTATTTTGTATGATATGTTCAATTAAGTCATCCTCATCTTGGTTTTTCAACATGGGGCTACATTCTATTGTCACAAGAGTTTGCAGGGAATAGTGGTCTTCTTCATCCAAGATAGGCCATATAGTCTACTCTAGATTTTCATGAGGTTGGTTTGGTGGATAGAGAACCAATTTCTTGGTCACAGTCCCATTAGATATTATCATGTTCCTAGACCTACAACCTATGAATGCATCAACTATTTCTAACCATGGTTTTCCTAAAATAAGTGGATACCTTGCAAGGTTGACCTTTGATTGCAAGACTATGAAATTTTTAGTATACTCCCATGAATCTAATGCTATGATTAAGTCCTCAATGATCCCCTCAAGTTTCACTCTTGAACTATCTACCAACTGCAAAAATAGTTGGTGTAGGTCTAAGATTAGCAAGCGTAAGTAGCTGCATTATTTCCTTAGTCATGACATTAATGGTTTTCCCTAAGTCAAACAATATGTTCTTGATAAGGATCCCATTTATCTTAACATCCACTACTAGAATTCTAGGGTTTGTGTTTTTAGGGGCAATTATATTCCCTAGAATAATATCAGAAAGGTCCCCTATAACATGAACTACTTGAGGGTCCTTCCTCTTTCTCCCCGGTTTCTTAAGACAAAGGTCTCTTATTGTCTTGGTATAGGTTGGGATATCCTTGATAGATTGAATGCGGGGGATTTTGATACCGAAATCCTTAAGCTGAACCAATAGGTCTATATCATCTTGGGTATGATGTTTTTGAATGGCTAGATGCTCAGGAAAAGGAGGCTCTAGACTTGAGATAGTATGGTTTACCTAATTTGACCTAGGATTCAGAGGTGAATTGCCTAAAGCTTTAGTTATGGGTTCCTCATCCACCATCTTAGTGATTTGAGGGGATGAAGGCCCAACCAATTTTTTCCTTGACCTGAGGTGGACATCACTCACCTCTATCCCATAAGTGGGGTATTGTATAGCCTCGTTAGTATATGCCTGTATAACATGCTTTTTATTGGGGATAGGTGTAGGTTGGGTAGGTAATTGTGGTGATCTTGGTGGCTAAGATGTTAGGTTTGATGGATTGGGTGTGATGGCATGCTTTTGTGGCTAAGAAGGTAACAAGGGCTGTTGGTAATTCATATTTTGGTGATGCTACTATTGGCCCTTTTTCCATTGTGGTTGCCACTAATTTTTCTCCACTAACCATTGAGGGTTATAATTAGAACCATTGAAATTTTGATGTGGCCATTTTTTTGGTTGTTGCTGGTTCTATTTTTGGTAAGGGTTTTTCCATTACTGAGGGTTTTTCCATTGGTTTTGGTTATTTTTCCGAGGTTGGGAATTCCAACCAAAGAAATTTTTATCACCAATTGGAAAATATGTATTGAAATTTAGAGGGTCTTGTGGCATACCTTGTCTTGGCTGCCATGGCCTTCTTTATGCAACATAGAACATATGTCCATCTTCACCTTCTAGTGGTTGAAAATTTGGTTTCTCTTATTTTTATTCTATAATAATTGCCACCCTTTTACACTTGCAGTTGGATTTTCTTAGTCTACAATTGGGCCATTATTTAATAAGTATTTATTTAGCCTCCTCTTTCTTCTTCTTTACATGTAGAGCATCTAACTAAGTAGCTAGATGAATTATAATATCTTCCTTCATGTTGGACAATAGGTTACTTAACTCCACTCTTGAAACTCCATTAGATGTCTTACCAATGGAAGATGTTCTTTCACCCCTTGACCTTTTGGCAAAGGTCCTTGAGTAATTTCTACAAACCTTGTAGATATATTCAAAGGGTAATTGAGACACATCCCCTACCCCAATAAATTGATATGCAATCATCATTAAATCCTCTTGAAAACATAAGCTTCAAGGATTCATTTGAGAGTCTATTCTGTGGGTTTTTCTTCAAGTGGAATTGGAACCTTTCTACATAATCCTTCAATGGTTCATCCTCTTTCTGAGTCATTCTAAAAATATCATATCTTCTATTATCAACTCCTCTATAATAGTATTGGTATTTATCCAGGAATTTTATTTTCATGGCATTCCATTCTGGAACATCATCTCTACCTAGTCCCATAAAATGTCTCATGATAGCATCCTTGAAAGTTGGAAGAAATAGATTGATCCTATGAGCATCAATTGTGTAGTCATAGCTCCTACATAGGACATCAAACTCAAACAAGAATGTGTCTGGATCCTCAGTTACCAAACCATAGAAGATTGGTAATGTTGAAAGAGGTATATTCTTCAACATAGTAGCCCTCTCTTGGTTGGTAATTGGAAATTCAAAAGTCACATGTTTTGGTGGATCATCCACTACTACATTAGCCATCTTTTGGAAGGTCCCCTCTATATTTTTAGTAGATGTTGGTGAAATGGAAAGCTCTTGTTCTGGAATACCCTCACTCTGATCATTGTGGTGACCAATATTTGCTCTAGCTGGTTGGTTTGAGGGGAGTAATCTTCCCAAAGTGTCTCTCTACCTCCACATATAATAGGTATGAATTTGTATAACAATGACTCTTGCACAATGTTAGTGAAATGTTCTAGTTTTTGAAGGAATAAAACCTAATAGCCCTAATACTGAAAGAAAATTTAAACTAGGAAATATTGACAATAACATAAAGTAATCTTTGAAATTAGCACCATCCCTAGAAACAATGCCAAAAATGTAGAGTCCGTACTAATTTCTAGTAAACTTGGTGACAATCACACAATCTAGAGGGAAAACCTAGTTGAATAGTCCACTTAAACCTTTGGAAATACCTTCATTGAATTATTGACTAGGGCTAGTAAGCTTGTGATTTTACTAGTACTGTATATGCTTTCAAAGACTTAAAACTACCTAAATATGAATCCTATCACTAGTATTACACTTGTTGAGAAATCATAAAACTGTACATAATAGTAAAGGAAGTAATGTTGGCTTTATTGCTATGGGTACCTATAGCATAAGACTACAACTAATTACTATCAAAAAATGAATGTTGATATTTAACTAATATTGATAACTCAACCTACACTCCATAGTACAACAAACTCAATCAAACCAAAGCATAAATGTGAAACAAGAATTGGTCATGAATAACATAAGAAATCTAATTAACATGCATTTATGAAATAACTGCTATAATAGAAGTAGCTATATAGAAAATGAAGTGAGGGAATGTTAACTTGAGTAGCCCTTGCTCAAGTGACTACCCCCACTGATCTAACTCAAATCTATCTTCTTAGATTAACACAGTCATAATAAAAACCATTCATTGCACAACTTAAAAATATCACATAACATTCTACTGAGATATCTTATTCATGAAATCATGATTGAACAATAAACATTGTTTATGTAAGAACAACTAAAAAATATCTAGAAACTATATATGTTCCTAAACAAAAATAACTAATGCCTAATACCTCAACCATAGAGCCATACATATAGGCACAAGGGAAGTTTAGTAAAACAAGGACTCTAAACTGAAACCATAAATCACCACTCCTTATATATCAAAGTGTGATAAAGGCTTAGCAATCTATAACTGAAAAATGAAGAAGAGTCCAAGTAGAACTGGGACTCTACTATAACAAAACTAGAACATGGATTGGTTGAATCAGTCACATTACAATCATATCTGCAACAAATTTCTTCTTCTTTAACTTCATTAATTTCCTCCATGTTGTAATGGTTGCGCTCAATTTATTTTGGAACCTCCCATGCTTTGCTGTCTGGAAATTCCTTTGGTTGTGGGCTATACCTCATAGTTGTTGCGGGTTACATTCTACCTCCCCTAGGATGCAAAGAGTTAGTTCAAAAAAAATGCACACAATACTAACAACCATAGCTAAGCATAGACATCCGCTACAATTCATACATATCCACACATAAATTATGTAACAACCATCACATCATAACCATATTTCTATATACTTTAAATTAGGTTCAAGTTTGCATAATAAGCATAAAAGATAGCATAGTTTAGGAATATGCATAAGAGAAGTGTATTAGAATGTCTATGTTCACTTGCATAAAAACATAAGAAAAATATATAATGATTGGACTCATCAGATTGCATATTTGATATGAATGGAGAACTCAAAGTTTCTCTTAAATATCTTGAAAGAACTAAAGGCGAAAATAGAGATATGAAGGAAAATATCAAAGAAGCAAATGAATGCATCAAAAAATTGAGGGAGCAAATCAAGAAATTCAAAAAAATGCATAAGGAGGTTAGTAAGAAGTTGAAGCAAGAAAATGAAACCATTACGTGTCTGAAAGTGCAAGTTGAAGAAAGAAAAAGAGTTGAAGAATGCTTGAATACAATGGCAAAAATAAAAATTGAAGAATGCAAAAGGCTTGAACAAGAAGTTGTGAATCTAAGATCAGATCTATAGAAAGTGAGTCATGAAGATAAATTCAAGATGAGTTCTACAAAGCTTGATGAAATGATTGCAAATAAAAAAGGCTCTAAAGATAAAGAAGGTTTAGGATTTGAAAAGGGTGAAAGTTCAAAATTAGATCAGACATCAAATGTTAAAGCCAAGAAGAACAATGGAAAGCAGATCTAAAATAAAATGAATGTAGCTAGAGGATCACCAATTAGACAACCAAATACACAAAGGTAACCATATTTTAATGGTTTATTCTATTATTGCAATAAATTTGGACATAAGGCTATGGAATGTAGAAGCAAAATGATTTAGAATGTTACACTTTTTTCTAGTCAATGCTTTACATACAAGAAATTTGGTCATAGGGCTAATGAGTACAAAAGTCAAATGATGAATGACTATAACAATGGTAGAATGTTTTAATCTTTAAATGGATACTATTATACATGAAATGTATTTGGGCATAAAGGTAATCAATGCAAATCTAGAATAAATGAAAGGAATACTAGTCAAAATAATTTCATATGCTACAATTACAATAGGGTTGGACACATTTCTAAGTTTTGCAGAAGCAAAAATATAAAGAAGGATAATCTAGTAAAGAAGAATAACCCAATACAAAAGATTGATCTGACAAAAAAATAAGTATATGGATAAGATTTGGAGAAACAAGGAAGAGACTGAGGTTAAAGATGAATCTGTACTAGCATTTGGTGCAAATGTTTCCTTTGGAAACTAAGTTAAGAGCTTTGCCTCAGGGGGAGATTTAATGGAAATATTTTGTCCCTTGCCAAAGAAAATGGTGTTGATGCTTGAGCATGAGGATATGTGGCGTAGATCAACATGCTTGATCTTTTGGAGAAAATTTTGGTAGACAATGTTGAAATGTGAAAGATTGTGGAGTAGTTGAAGGTGATCGTGCACACAGTGGAGGGTTTGCTAGCTTTATTGTTTGAAGCATTCAATGCAAAATTAGGTCAGTTTCAAGGGTTATAAAGTGATTTTATTAGAAAAATTCATTCACAACAAGCATTGAGAAGGAGTAGAGCAATGAAGAAAAAATTTGGAGCAATCAAGGTGATTTGTGATTTGGTGTGTTCAAACCCTAATAAAAAAAGTGAAGGAAAAGGTCTTTACAAATATTTTTTTTCCCTAGTTTCACATAGAAATGTTTTAAAATCAATTTGAATTCATTTAGAAATGGATACACCAAGGGTTGGTGAGGTTACTGATAGGCCACAACCTAAGTTTAAGAAACGTCTTGTTAAATACACATAAGTTGATCTGATAGGCACATTTTCTAAACTTCCGTATGGTGTGTTGCATATGGAAGATATAAGGGTTTACATTGATTGCAAATTGGAAGAACATAATAATTCTAAGCTAGGAGAGGTGTGGGTGAATGAAGCTACTAGCGGTAAATTTTCCCTAAAACCAAAATATCAAAACCTAACTATGAAGAAGTTGGATGTGGAATGGATTCCCAAAATTTTTCTTTGATGAAAAATGGGTTAGACTTGCATCGAGTAGAATTCATGATAGATTTGTCAGGATTGACATGCTTGGGTTAATCACAAAGGATGCAATCAAAGAAGTTACATGTTTGTGCTCCACTAGACCTATCTCAGTACAAAGTTACATGTTTGTGCTCCACTAGACCTATCTCAGTACTCAAATCAGTGAAAATGAAGTGGTCACAAAATTAACCAGTGCCACATGGGTAAAAGTACAAAGCTATGCCATATTTTTTGCCAACTTATCAGCACAAGTGAATTTAAGTATTTCTAATTAAAAATCAATTTTGGTCAAACGTATGATCTTGTAAGATTCATTCTAGCTAAGTTAGATATGTGAACAACTTTTCCAACTAAAATTATTGGCTAAATGAATAGATAACACCACTTTGAGGCTAATTTACCAAAAAAATAGAATTATTTGAAAAAATTGATGTCTCAACAACTTTTGCTCATGTAAATAACATCTTTTTTAAAATATAAAAATACCCTTTTGTAGATCCATGAGTGTAGTTTTAAAATATGCATATTTTAATAATTTAATTACTATTTATATTTTCTTTTTTATTTTTACTAAAAGTAGGTTATCAACAAAAAATATTAGGTTGATTACCATGTCAAGGAAAAATAGTAAAAATTATTTTAAAAAATTGAAAAAATATTATGCATTAGATAAAGAATCTATATCAAAGATGGTATAATTTTTTTTCCATTTTAGATAAATAGATAATATATGAAAGTTGATGTCAAATGGAAACAACTATGTTTTAATACGCACACATTTTAATATTTATTTAAAAATATATATTTATCAAAATTGGAAAAAAAATATATCCATGCACTAAAGCTTCAAGTTATAAATACACACAAAAAAATTAAATGAAAAAAATAAAATTTACTATATAAAGATTCTCATGTAACTTCATTTTTCAACATTTTTTCAACAACTAAATTATAGTGTCAATTTATAAAAAACTATATTAAAAATAATAATTTAAAAAATACAATAATAAAATTTACTAAAAATAAATATTCTATTAGTTTACATCATTTCAAAATTCAAAACAATATGTCACTTTTAGTGATTCAAATTTAAAAGTTGGATCAGTGTTGGTCATTTCCTTTAAAAAGTATGACACGACTTTGTACTTTTACCCACATATGATAAACGGGCTTTGATAGTGAATAAAATTAGAAATCTAGTTGTGGAGTATGGAGCTATACTTCACAAACAAAAGGATAACTCTGTATCTGCCACTAGAATAAACACTGCCTATGAGATAGTGGAAAAAGGGGTTGACTATGATCTCTGTGAGTTGTTGAGACAACAACTAATAGACACTTTGGAGAAGACCAAGGAAAATAAACATGCATTTAAGTGTGGTACCATAATTATTTGTCTACATTTCTACTTCTTGAGAGAGCTACCTAGTACTAAAAGTGTGACATGGTTAAAAGGAAGACCTATTGCACATCAGATTAGAGACTTCTTGTATGGTCTTGGTGATGTAAAGGCACAAGATGAAGCTCTTGAAGATTTTTTTGCATTATTTCAGAAGAGGATGCATGAGAGAGAAAGAATTCCTAAGAAAATGGTTGAAAAATATAAGGATGAAATCATATTCATGGTATCAATAGATGAATGGATCATTCAAGCAGTTGAACCAAGGACAATGTATGTCCTAACAATGGGATATGAGATTACTGAATAGGAGATTATTACCTCAGTTAGTTTTATGCTTAGCAAGCCTAAGGATACCATAAAAGGAAGATATGGAGCCTATGAATAAAATTCAATGGAGGTGCATATGGATAATGAAGAAGAAGGTTGAAAAGATGGTTGACAAGTTTGTGGAGGACACAGACTTCACAAAGGAGCAAGTGGAGCAAGCAAGAGCAAGGGTTGGAGCTATGGGAAGCTCATCAGGCACTAGAAGATCTAGTAGAATATCTACCACTCCTCCTACTATTCAAAAGTCCTTTGGGACTAAGCCCTTTGTTGGTGAGAAGAGAAAATAAACTAATAGTCCTCTAATGAAGGAGAAGTCCCATCCGGTTGTGTAGAGTACAAGGTCTAAAAAGAAGAAATCTACTATAGTGACACCACCTACAACCCCTGCCAAGAAAAGAACAAAACAAAAGGTTGCGAGAGAAAAATATGTGTAAATTCAGAAGAGGATGAAGATGGAGAAAAGGAAGAAGGACCACTGTTGGTTCGCAAAAGGAAAGGTGAAGCTTCACAAGGTGAAGAAAGTGTTAAAAAGAAAGAGATTTGATTTCATTAATACTGATAGTGAAGAAGAAATAGAAAAGGAAAAGGAATATTTTTTAGTTCACATGCAAGAGAAGAAGAAAGAAGCCACCAAGAAGGTGTCACTAGAGAAGAAGAAATCAGAAGCAAGGTAGACAAAGAATCTAAATGAAAGGAGAAAAATAAAACATAGTCGGTAAGAACTCACACTCCCATGAAGTTAGAAGCACTTCTCAATGGTATAGTACAAAATGGGATGTTAGCAAAAACTATAGCCTTGTATAATGGAGCAAATGAGGTGGATAACGCCACCATTTTAGAAGCTATCATTAAGTATATTATTGTTTTTGAAGTTGATATGTGAAACATAAAGAAAAAATACATGTTGATTTATGGAATGTGTTGATAGAGAGAACGAAAGAAGTTATAGATGAAGAAGCAAGGTTAAGAGATTATGCATTGGAAAGGATAAGTGATCCTCTCTCTGAGGAAAATAAAGCCATTTTTGCTAAAAATTTTAGTAAGGAACTTAGAACTAAGAGAAGGGTGAAAACCCTTATGGATAGATATCAAAATGATCTCAAGATACGTAGGAAAGAGAGTGTTGAAAAAGAAAAAGAGATAGCACAAAAGTTGGGAATGACCCCTACTTTGGAAAAAAATATTGAAGGAGATGTGTAGATGGATGATGCTCAACATTAACATGAGGTAAATGAAGAATTTTCATAGGATAATACACCTTTGAAAGTGGAAGAAATGATAGAGAAAAATGTTGAGGAAGAAGTGATCAAAGAATACATTACAAAGAATGATACTCCTCCTTCGGTACCTGAAGAAAATGTTGATGATACAACTCCTCCAGATAACATAGACCAATCTACTGGTGAAGAAAATGTAACTAAGGATGGTAAAAAGGGGAATGGTGATGCAAAGAAGATGGATTACTAGGGAGATAAGAGGGAAGATGAGGAAAGTAATGAAGATGCTTCCAAAGATGCAAAAACTAAAGTAGAGACACAAGTGAGGTCTGGTAAGATGGAAAAGGAGTTGAAATAAAAGACTACAGAGAGTATGAAGACTACTAGTGAATATTCCATCTCCTTTGGAGATTCATTGAAGAATTTACTAAGCATGCAACTCAATTTCCAACCTGTTGTATTAGCACAACTACTACAATTACCTATGCAATAGGAGAATGTGGATCTTGACAAAATTTCCCCCCTCCAGAAGCTTCAGTTGGGAGATGTATTCCATGCATCCACCCAAAAGGAGATTATAGAGACCCATAAAATAGTGGAGAGATAATGGATGAAGATATAAAGGATCTTCAAGAGGCCATACTTGGTGCAGACATTGACACTTCACTTTCTGGTATGGAGAATTTTAAAATTGTTAATTGACTCTTTCAAAGAATATGCTACTGGTCTTCAGGGACAAGTTGAAAATGAGGTTGAAAATAAGTTTAATGACAAGAAGATGTTGGATATCACTAATAAGTATGCACTTGCACACAATAAGTTTCAAGAAAACCTCAAGGGTGTACAAGATTGTGCAAATGAACTGAAGACCCTGTTTCAATTTTGTATGAAGTGGCCTAGAGCCACAAAAAACATAAAAGATGAAATGGACTCAATTGAGTCATAGGCAGAGAGAGCTTCCAGTGCATATAGTCTTGCAAAATACTTAGATGGAATCATAAGGTTAGCAATTGAGGACTTGCATGAAAATATTTCCAACTACAAGGACAAAAGGAAAAGATCATTATGCAGTTTGGGAACATTAGAGACTTGGTGAACTCAAAGTTAACATTAGTTTCCAGTGCTCTAATGTGTGTTGAGAAGGCTATCAAGATCAATCTTGTACCCAACACTTCGGAAGAAGGAGAAGACACACTGATGGAGCTAGAGGCTCAATGTAGGATGCTTGGCATAACCAAGAAGACCTAGGAGGAAGGAAAGAAATAATGGAAAGTTTAGGTTGCAAAGCTTCAAGAATTAAACTCCTCTACTTGTAAACAATAGTTTTTTCATAATTGGGAGTTAAACTATGTTCTTCAACGATGTTGGTCTCTATTTTCATGATTTGACTCAATATTAATCTCCTCTACATACCGAGAAGGAAACAAATTGGCTGATTCATTAGCTAATCTGGGATGTGAAGGAAAAGATCTTGAAATCTTTAAAGATTCCAACTTTAAAGTCTACCCATCAATCCCCAACATCATAGAAAGAGAATATTATTGCTAACCATGCTTTTGTGGCTGATGAGTGGAGTTAATAAAGAAGATTAATAGAGTGTTTTTCTTTATCACTTGGAGTCTATTGCGGCCAAAACCAGTTCAATGTCTATCAATGTTGCTGTCCCAGTTGTGTTACTATTGTCCCAGTTGGATTCTTAGTTATTTTGTTTGCATCAGGGGCGGTGTTTATCAACAGTTTTTAAGCTAGAGTTTGAATATACATTGGCTCCTCATGAGCCATGCTATTTTAATTGTAAATGGAATTATATATGTAGAGGGTTTATTTTACATATATATTGGCTTCCTACAAGCCATGAGTTAGATTGTAATTGAAATGTCTATTACCCAACTAAAAAGAGCCATCAAAATAGAATCATATATATTGTGTAAATCTTTTTTCTATATATTAATATACAGGCCTTTGTGCTCTTTTCCTTAAAAAAAAGAAAAGAATTAAACTCCTCTAGTTAATAGTATTTCTATTTCTTTATGCATTTTTAGACTTCAGTGTACATTTTTGGACTATGTATAGAATGGTTTCCAGTACAAGTTTTTAGTTTTTCTCTAGTACATAACTTAGGGGGAGTCAAATCAACCTTTCAGTCTATACATATGTATATATTTCTTATGGGAAGATCCGGTATATGTTAGAAAAGTTGTTGTATGCACCCTTTACCCTTGATGTCAAAGGGGGAGAATATTTTCGAGATGTTTTGGCAGATTGCCATCAATGAAAAAGGGGGAGATTGTTGGAATAATGAGGATATGCCATTGATGTTTTTATTATCAACATAAGCATGTGTAATAAGCACAAGGTACATATAGTTAAATACATTACAATGTTTTCATTGATGTTACCATTGTATCTTGCTTTGGAGATCGTGGTGTAGATCATTTTGGTTGACTCTAACATGTTTTAGGATGATTTCATAAAGTAATTTTGCAAGAAGATTTGATCTAGTGAAGGCATCTATGATGAAAAATGACTAAGTGTTTATACTAGTGTTTGTGTATACAAAACATCTGATTTATGGGTCCACATTGGTCTGTTGTTCAATACTTTTCTTTGTGCTTCTAGTATAATATTTTTGGTTGATATAATCATATAAATCCAGAGTTTCACCTTATTTTGGCTTTTGGTATGAATGTTATGGGTAAAAAAAGTTTGGCTTGACAGTTACAAGTGTGTTTTGATTCAGTGTATATGAATGGGAGAATCCACACTTCTCCATGGATTGGTTTTCGGATTTTTAGATTTGAGGAGATGACACATGTTAGATGAGTGTGAAATCTAGTTGTCATGATGTTTTGAGGTATGCATGTCTAAATATGGGTATATAGTTGGAGAAATTTTGTTTTAGGTCTCCTGTGGTGCCAACCTAATAAGTTTGAAGGTATGCAAAGCTTATTTAAGTATTAAAAAGTTATGTGGGAGCTATTATAGGTCGATGCCAACATATTTCAATTTTTTTTGAGGATTTATTCCTGGTGTGATGTGTGTGTGGAAGGATTTTGAGTCAACAAGTTATGTTTTGTATATTTTGAATGATAAGTCTAATTAGGTTGACCTAATTGATGTTATGAGTGAAGTGGATATATAAGTTAGATATTTTTTTGTATTTTGATGATGATGACATGCAAAATGAGTTAGTGAATGTGAATTGTGTGAAGTTAGTGCAAATGTAGAGTAGAATAGAAGTCATATCAATATGAAGAGTTTTGAGTATATATTTTGAGCCGCAATGGAACTGTATTCCATCATATTGTAGATACACCTTGTAATAGTTCAACACTTTGTTGTGTGCCACAATCTCTTCCATCTCTTTGCTTTTCTTAGTAGGTAGTGAGTCCACTTGGACACACTGAGCACTTATGTAATATACTATAACTGGTTATAATATATTGTGAGCTAATCCTCACTGTGATTTTTCCCATTTTTTGTTTTCCAAATAAAAATCTTGGTGTTCATGTGTCATGTGATATTTTTGGATGTTTCCATGCTTTCTTTCATTACTACAATTGAATATGCTATAATTATTGAATTCTTAAATGTTTAGGTGGTTTAAAAGAATACTAATTCACCATCCCTCTCAGTATTTTGGGTGTTCAACAAACTGTTGTTTACAAATAATGCATTGTTCAGGCTTTTGGAGTGTGGGGTTTTTTTCTTGAAATGGTTTTCCCCACATATATTTGGTGTTATGTGGTTTTATTGTATCTATGATGTTTATATTTACCTATTATGTACATCTTCTTTGTTGTAATTGAATAAGGGTTTGAAATTGTAGAAATTTACACACTCTCTCCTTTGATAGATTGGTGTTGGAAGCTTTTCCATGTACTTGGATTCCTGTTAGAGCTTTAAAACTACATATAAGCTTCCATCAAAGGATAAAATATAAGGGAATTTTGGTAGATCTTGCAGTTACAAATGCTCGGATAGACATACAGGTAAAATGTGAAGGTACACACAAGACATATGAACTATTTAAAAATTCTATTCAAGGAATTTGATCTCATGGCATGCAATGGTTGCAAGATATGCTCAAAATAAATCTATTGAAAGGCTTTAAGAAACTTCAAGAAATGCAAGTCGTAGGTGTAAAGTCGACTCCCATGAATTTTTCCAACGTCCTCTCTACTCATGTTAAGATGGGAGCACTATTAATGGTATGGGAAAAAATAAAAATATAATATAAACTAGATTTCTATTACAAATTTCATTTGTAACTGCGTTTATTTGCATGCATGAAAAATGGTGAAGCAAAGCATATAAAAATTGTAGGAATTTTTGGTGACCACCTCAAATAAATTTAGTTTTATGTACAACAGGAAAAGAGTTGAATGCAAAATGTAGTTGCATAGACAAAGCACAATCTTGAAGGCACACTATATTTTAAATATAATACTTTAATGAAATTTCACCCCGTAGAATGCAATGAATTAGAACCATAAACGGGAGCTTTGGAATGAGATATAAAGATTCTTTGTAAGGTAATTTCTAAGATTTGAAGATAAATTGATCAAATAGCATCATTCTTATCCACAATCAAGAAGTATAAATATCAGGGGTATGAGTTCATGTCAGTGATAAAGAGTACGTTTCTTGAGATCAAAAATATAAATTTGCGACATGCCAGCGTACACGACTTTTGGAAGACTATGGAAGAGGGGGGAAGATCACTAATGTCTTAGAAGATATTAGAGAGTGGATTGGATCATGCTTCTAGTTTTCTTGTATTAGTTCAATGCTCGACTTTAGTTTTAAACTGTATGAAAGGGTATGATCCTAAAACTAGGGAGGTCAAAACTATTGATTATAAGATAATGGCTAAGTTGTATGGAATTTAAATTGGATTCATTCTCAAATTTCCTCTTAGAGAGTATTTTACAACTATAGACAAGGGAATTGTGAAAACTTACTTCACTAAGAATAATTTAAATGAATGTCTCAACACCATGGCAAGGAATTGGTTACAGGTACCAAAAAGAGGAAAATCTTAGTTTCCAAAGATTCTACATAGGTCACTCTTCATTTAAGAAGTCTCCAATATGAATTTTATGCTTCACAAGTTGATGGTGAATGCGGGTTCGAGTTAGTTCAAAAAATGGATGTATCTTTTCATAATTATCATATGTACAAGAAACTAGTTTATTGATTGGGGAAAAATTATTAAATTATAATTTACATAATCAATTGACATGTTTTAAAGAGAATCAACATTTATACATGGCATATTATCTCTTTTATGCAATTTATAGTTTGAATACATGGATAGGTTTCAATACCAAAGGTACATATGATAACATGACTCAGATTTATAAATTTTATCTGCAACTCCAATTGGATAAAAGTTATCAAAAATTTAGGAGAGTGAATGATGCATTCACTATGTTAAAATTAAGGACACTTCAAGGGAACATAAGATTCTATATATCTTTATAAACAACTATCCTCATTAGGAATTATGGTAGTTGTTTCATCCAGTTCCAAAAATTCACTTACATTCGAGCAGGAGGGTATGTTGGATATCCATACAAGATGCCCATCTATGTGCATGATAAACTAATTTTTATTGAGCTCTATGAGAAAGTTGGAGTGATCAACAAAAGATAGAAATAAAATAGGAACATCAGCATCTCATTTCCTATTGACCTTAATCATTATAGGTGTAAATATTCTACTAATGCTCAAAATATTGATTGATTGTTGGTAAAGTTATATATATACTTTTACACCATGGTGATTTCCTTTGATAGTAAGAACTATGTCAAGGATAACTTGGATTTTGGTTCAGGTTTTTATCACTTCCCTTGAATTGAATAATTTTGGGAAGATTGTGAAGATGGTTATGAAATGAAAAATAGAGACTAGATGAGGTATACTATGGAATAGATTAAAGAGTGTATGCTTGGTTGGGATGTAGAAGGAATTGAGGATGAAAAAAAAAATTGATCAACACATATATTTTACAAATATTCAATTTCAACCTTTTGGCCTATCATTTGGGTGAATGAAGAAGTCAAAAAAATTTCCAATAGGACTACTCATATTCTCAAGAGATCAAAATAGTGTGTAAAGAATAGTCATTGAATCCACATCACAAAACTTTCAAGCAATGATGATCCATCAAGGAGGAAAAGTGACAAACAAGAAGGTTCTTCCTCTTCCTTTTCCCTTTCTCAAGCTTCTATTATGATCACTAGTTCTTAGAATAAAGTGCAAGGGGGTGGTGATGATGAAGACACTTATGAAAATAAGTATTTCAAAAGAATGTGGGGATGATCTAAACATAAAGAATAGGGGATCAAAGATTAAAAAAAAAGTCATTGATTCCCATAGAAGAAGAAATTGAAGAAAGAGAGTCAATAGATCATCAAGGTTATCCTAGTGGTTAGGAGAAAGTCTTAGCTATTTATTCTTCTATTCTTATCATAGCTCCTTATTGTGACCTACATCATTCTCCTCCCATAATAGAGCCTCCATCTTTGTTGATTATCAATGCAATTCTAGAAGATACATTTTCACATTTGTCTCTAATCCACTTTCATCATTTGATTAATCGTCTATGAACATTCCAAGATCTTCACAAGTTATTTCTCCTTTATGATTACAACAAAAAATAGCAAAGAAAATAACCATTTCTCAACTAGTTATCTAAGAATTTGATACAATTGCTAATTTAATTAAGATAGATTTTGAATATATTTAGAAGATCAAAGTTACTTCAAGGTTGATAGTTGACTCTTGATCTAGGAATATTTGCTTTTAAGTAGCTCATCCTATCTTAAAGAAAAATGTGGATGAATTTAATTAAATTTATTTAACATCATCAAGGTAGACCTTGGACCATTGACACACAAAGTTGATATTCACAACTTTAAGGTGTCTGCAACCAAGTTGATTCAAAGGAAAAAGAAAGATAAGCATATGAGGATCAACTTGAACAATAGGTGTGAGTCTTTACATCATATCTTACTTGTCCATTATGGATACATTTTCTTTACCTATATATGTGGCCCTTGCCTCTATAGTTCCTAATTTTGAGGGAATCATTGAGAATGAAGTTATAGAAAGTAAAAAAAAACCAATCATATGGAAAGGTAACTAAGAAATGGGTCAATCAAATGAAAGTGGAAGATTTATATTTTATTGGGAAAGCTAAAGGAGTTTATGAAATACCAAATGTTCAAAAAGAAGAAATTGTAAATGAGCTAAGAAATATGAGAGAAGAAGAATTAGTGTGGTAGATAATTTTGAAAGACCTCTAGGAATGGACAAGATAGATGACAATATATTAACTAATGAGAATAATTTATCAAGTATTGCAGAGAATAAATTTGATAAGTGGTTTTGGAGTGTGGAATGCAAACTTGTAACTGTCAATCAAATTTGGATAGAATAAGAGAAACTTTTTGGCAAATTATGAACAAGTAAAAAGTAAAGATTCAATATGATATCCTATCACCAAACATAGATACTTTAGAAAATGGTGGAATCTAGGATATAGATGATTAGACTATCAAAAGAAACTTTAAAGATATGATTAGTGCATAAATGTTTAATAGAGAGGTCTTCAATTTGTGGAGGTGATGAAGAAGGAGTAAAATTTCCATCACTCTTAATATGTGTAATGGTTATGCACCTAATTATTTCCAGAGTTTAGAAGATATTTAGAATAGTCATTCTACCTAGAAGCTAAGGATGAGCAATGTAATTATTCCTTGGAATAAGCTCATGCCTCAAGCTATTATGTTATTCAAGATATCTAGAGAAAAATCTTCCCATCAAAGGAAACTTGTAGCATAGAATACTTCTAAAGAAAGTTGTTATCACCTGAAAGTTACACCCTTGTTGAACCTAATGTTCAACACCTCAGTGTAACATGGGAAGACCTCCAAAGATGTGGGTTTCTTGTAAGAAGAGGTCAACCTCCGGAGAAGGCCGGCTTCCTTTGGTGTCACCTAACTACTGATCTTAGAAGGAAAAGGGAGAAAGATAATGCATAAAAATGAAAAACTAAATCCTATGGTGATGCACCAAAAGACAAGAACAATGAGATACTCAATTTACACTTGAAAACTGATGATGAACATAAGATTACCCATCAAATTTTTATAAGCTATGCATTAATATGTCATAACAGGTTTGATTCACACACTTTTTTCAGAGAGGAAAGTAATTTTCATAGAGTAAAATCCATATGTGATTATGTAAACATAGTTTGTGATTTGTATAATGATGCTTTTGAAAAGGAAGGCATGAAAACACAAGATAAAGTCATGAAGGAATAAAAGAAATTCACAAAATAACTTGATTATGAACCTAAAATGCACAACACTCTGCAAGAACAAGATGGAAATCCGAACACCAATAGTCACCAAGGAAAACTTTATATATCATGCTCCAAAATGAGTTACAAAATTTTTCTAATCTGAGAGAGGACTGCAGAAGTCACAGACTTCAGAAAAGCATTCGGAGAACTCCTTTACAAAGAGGAAAAAATTCCTTATATATAAGAGTGTGTCGGCCCCTAGGGCTTACAAAATATCTCCTTTCGGGATAGATCTCCCTCAGATCTTTTTTGATGAAATTAATGTTGCATCCCCGTGGCCATGTCAATGTGGAGTCTCTCTAGGAATGGGCTCCCTGATCTTTTACAACTACCGCATTCACTTCTGGTTTTTGTGTCCCTCGTCTTCGAATCTCCTTTAGTCGAGCTGCTTTGAATGCCTCTGAGCCTAGGACAGAGCCATGTCGTGTTCCCCCTGTTGATCCTCCTGGCACCGGTCAAGCTACCAACGGTCTGCCTGTAGCTTCCCCGGATTGGTAGAATAGATGCCACACAAGTTGCTTCGGGTGGTCAAAGCTCTTCATCAGATTCGCATCTCAGTGAGACACTAGAAGTGTCTCGCCGATGCGATTACGCCCCTCTGTAGCTATCAGCATAGAAAAAAACTGTCACTGAGAGTTCTCATCGAGCCACAAAATTTATATCAAAATTGTCTTTGTCATCTCTCAGAACATCGGCAAGACATATCACTTTCGACAAGATGCTACAGCGAGCCCTTTAGGAGTCATACCGACATCGTCACTTCATTGGAAAATCCATCACTGTCGACCAGAGATTACATGTTTGGGAAGACCTTATATCGAGCCCCTCCTCTCTCGGCGAGCACATCCATGTCGGCAAGACCCTACCGAGTCGGCAGGACCTCATAGCGATGTCAGATCTTCCTCCTCGGGTTCATTCTGTATCGGCTAGACCCTACCGGGTTAGTGAGACCTCATGGCGAGCTCATTTCATTTACCCCAAGCTCACTTTTGTTTCGGCGGGACCCTATCTTGGTTGGCGAGACCTTTCGCCGAATTCAAAATTTCCACTAAGACTCCCCGACGGGGACCACCATTCCATGTCGGTGAGACAACTCCCTTTCGCCAAGACATCTCCCTTTCGCTGAGACATCATACCGAAGGGGAAACCCTTCGACAAAACCTCCACACTTCAGCCAAACCTCGTTATGACCCCCTTTCTATCAGTGGGACTTCTTCCCGAATCCATTATCTTTTGGCGATCTCATTTCATTTCGGGGAGACAAGCTTCCTTCGCCGAGACCTTTCGCCAAATCCAAAAACTCTCTGGGCTCATACCTTATTTCAGTAAGACTTCACCTTGTCGGCGAAATGTGTTGGCGAGCCTTAAATCATTCAGCGAGCTCAAGCCACCATGTCACAATGAAGGCTCATTTCAATCGGGGAAACCTTGCTCGGTCAGTGAGACCTTTCGTCGATTTCCATTCCTTTCGCCGCGACCTCCTCTTGACGGTAGGACATCTCCCTAAGACCATCATCTTACGCTGAAGGAATCTAGTCTCGCTAAGACATTACTGCAATCACCAAGACATCTCAGCGAGCTCCACTTGTTCTCCCCGCTGACATCTCTTTTCGCTGAGACCACTCGTTTGTTGCCGGGACTTCCTAGCGAACTCAAACCCTTATGCCGATGGTGAAACCCCCTTCCGCGAGACTTTGTTTATTCGTCGAGACCTCCTACCGAAAGCAAACTGTCTCCCCTAGTGCCAACTTGGTGAATGACTGTCGGTGTGACTCCCGCCAGTCGGGAAGACCTCACAGCAGGCGACAAGACCCTATGGTGAAAGAATTCTGCTTTAGCGAGACCCTTCAGTAGTCGGCCAGACCCTTTGGCGAAGACATAACCTTATGCAAAGAGCTCCTTGATGAACAATTGTCGGCATGAGCCTTTTCAGGTAGAGACATGCATGAAGACTCTTGGCGACCCGAAAGTCTTGGCAACTAGTGTATTCAAACAGATAACACACTGCCAGTCGGCAAGACAGCAGGAGGGTCTTGTCGACTTTCTTCTCTGATAAGTTTTGTGCCAAAACTGATGGAGGCATGCTTTTCAACTGAGCTCCTTGTGAAATGTCATCAGATGCATGACCTAACCCTCGATGCAAATGTCCCATTTGGCCCTTATGAACATCTGAAACATAATTTATCCTGCCTGATTGAGCCCGTAGGTGAAAATTGGGTAACAAAAGTATTAGGGATATTATAGATGGAAGAAAAGGAGTTTCTCAATGAATTTTATTGTACAATTTGCTTCTTAAATTTCTAAGTCATAACTCACTTGATTTGTTTTAATGTTATATTTTTGTCACAATAAGTGACTTTTATCTTATATTGCAATAGTTTAAGAAATGATCCTTATTCATGTAAAATTTAAGGGATTTCTAACTGAAATAAATTTTATTTTATTTCTCTCAAAATGTAAAGGTAGTTACCCAGGTAGTTAGAAGTTAGTTATGAACTAGTTACCAAGGAAATCATATATATACAAGGCTTGTGTTCTTGTAAAGGGACTTTTTCAACTCCCACAAATTTGCATAAGTGATTTTAGAATTGTATAATTGTACAAAGTAATGGAAAGAACTTTTGAAGGTGCATTCATGGTGTTTCTTATGTGTCATTGTTAATATTTTCATACATTAAGTTGATGATGACCTCTACTATCCTAAATCTTGTTTGTGAAAGTGAATGGTCAACCTTTTATGAGTTACATTTTGAAAACATATTTAGTTCTTGGTATCTAGATTTGAATGTGTTATCATTTGAAATCTACAATCATTATGAAGTATGTGTGCATGGTCCTTGATCTTTATAATGCATTTAGTTATATTTTAAGCAAGTCCGCTAAACCCATAATAACACACATACACTCATTGTTTGGGTTTCTTTTCATTCCAATTATGATAAGTATTTTTCATTCATTTAGGTACTTTTATGTTAAAAGTATATTCAAAAATCCAAAATAAGAACATATGAGGGAGCTGGCCCTTCAAACACAAAAGAAGATTGTAGTTTCATAAGCAATCTCTTGAAATGTTGAAAAAAAATTCCACTTTTGATTGGACGAGTCATATAACATTTTGAAGTGACAAATCCATTTACCAACAAGAAAGAACAAGAAAGAAAGAACTATATGACTTCAAATCTTGCGAGAGAGGGAGAGTTAGGTAGAGAGAGGGAGAGGAGGGATAGAGAAAAGTAGAGAGGGAATGAGGGAGGGAGGGAGAGGTAGGGAGGGAGAGAGAGGTGAGATAGAGAGGTGTAGAGAGAGAGTAGTAGGGAATGATGGAGGGAGAGGTAGGTAGAGAGAGGAGAGGATATAGATATAACTAGAGGGGGAAGGAGAGAGGAAGGAGAGAGAGGTGATATAGAGGGAGGGAGGGAGGGAACGAGGTAGGGAGACAAAGAGGTGAGATATACCAGAGGAAGGAGAGAGAGAGAGAGAGAGAGAGAGAGAGAGAGAGAGAGAGAGAGAGAGAGAGAGAGAGAGAGAGAGAGAGAGAGAGAGAGAGAGAGAGAGAGAGAGAGAGAGTTTTAGATCAAGGGAGAGAGTAGATTAGATAAAGATATTGGGATAGTGAGAGAGAGGTCTAGAGCATATGAGATAAACAATGAGTGAGATAGAGAGAGAAAAATGATACAACTTGATGGTAACTAAAATTTGATATGGTGATAACTAAAATTTGACTAAGTTTGAGAAATTATAATCTTCTTCCAAAAAATATAATTTGTATTATAACTCCTACAAATTTGAATCCACTCTCAAACACCCTAAAACTATATACAAGAAATATTATTTCATGTATTTAGTTTCACCAAAAAAAAGGAGAAAGAGAAAGAGAAAGAACAAAATAAAGAAAGACATTTTTCAAAGAAAAAAAAAACATGAGCACGTTATAACATGCTCATGTTTTTGTTATCTTTGGAAATTTGTAAGCCTTTGGCTTGGATTTTTCTTGGGCTTCCAACCCAAAAGGTTTGGAGTTAGTTTTCAATGTCCAAAGATGTTTTTGTAAATTGTAAATAAAATGGCATAATCTTGAGCATGCTCCCCATTAGGTTTGCACGTGTTTCAATGTCAAATAAAAAACACCATTATAATGTTAAGATCTCTCTTATCTATCTAACCATGTAATTTTTTTCACCTTTTGAGTATGTTAAGGTTTTCATCTTTAATTTATTTTCTTAGTGTATTCCACTTTTTTTTTTTGTAAAAGGCCAATGTACGGCATATTTGACTTTATTTTTTAATCGTTCATTGAAATTTTAAATGAATTACATTTTTACAAACTAGACTCTATTTCACACATATTAAAAATATTAATTTTTTATTAGTTTTCAAAAAATTTAGGTAGGATCAAATGCAATTTTATACATTTTAGGATGTGTTCACTTCGAAAACTAGTAAAAAATCATATATTCATTAAAAAATTAGCAAAAAAAATTGAGGATAAACTACATGATGTTATCTAATTTCTCACCAAAGTGATTTTTAAAATTCTAAAAATAAGTTAACATTAAAGGGGGGGAACACCAGACAATATGCTATGTTTTTTTAAAAAGGACTAATTTGTGTGCTCCCCCCTCTTGAACCCCTTAATCCTTACCATTTTAAAAAAAAGTAGTTTAGAAAGTAGATTCAAAGCACTATGACTCTTATTTTTGTTGCATTTTCATATTTTGAGTGTAACTATCTTTAATTTCTCATCCAAGGCTAGTCTTTCTTGGCTTTAGACAAACAATGACCACTTAATACCCCTTTTTGGTCCCCCATTTTTTTGCACTTACCCATATACAAATTTTGAAATTTAAGGAACATTAATATTATTGAATAAATTAGAATGGATTAAGTATAGAAGACCATGCAATTTATTATAACAAAATTAAAATTGAACAAGATTCTATTTTTCATAGACATAATGTTCATATGGATCATATTCAATATTAATATCATGTAAACCCTCAACAATGCCTTTAATTTTTAGTAACCTTAGACCTTCTCACCTATGTAGCCCATATTTTGATGCCATAAAATTTCCTTCTCAACTAGTTTCTTAGACTTCAAATCATGAGAACCCTTATGTTCCTAAAAACCATGACCAATGGAAATAGAAGCAACAATCATCTTTGTTGGTGGTTTTAATAGTGAAAGTTTATTTTTTAGATCTCTTCATTATAGGAGTAGAAGAGATATTACACTAAATAATTCATTCATCCAATTGAATTAGAGTATCTATACAAACACCCTTATCAAGAATCATAATCCCTCTCACCATCTTGCACCCTCCACTTAAGAAAATAACATATACACCCAAATAATTAAGATTACTTAGATATAAAGTATATTTTTTACAAAATCGAGGATATCTAGTACACATTTTATCCTTTTCACTCATCCATTAGGGAATTAAATAGGGACTCTTCCATATCCAATGATATTTAGATAAAATACATCTCCACGATACACCTTCCAACCATCATATTATTTATATTTAAATAACGAACCTTGATGTGAGTTCATGTGGAAAGAGGTATAATAATCTATCAACCACACACAATCTAATGTAAATGTAGCTAGGGCTATGATAAAGGAAAATCCATCATTTTGGGAGGGCTTTTTAGACTCATCATCAAAATCACTTATTTTTTCTCCTCCATGTAGTTTCTTTTGAAATGGCTAGGCTTGTTGTCATTCCAACATTTTTCCTTCATCTTACAAGGAAATCTAGATCTATCATAAATTTTGGATCTAGACTTGTCTTTCTTATTAATATTCCCTCTTTATATTCCACGAACTAGGGCCTTATATTAACTAATTCATTTTTTTCCTTTGCATCTCCTCTAAAAGTAATGATGTAATTACCTTGAATCCATTTTGAATTTAGAAGTAGTGATCCCAATTTCATCATCAAGTGATACCATGAGTACATAAAACAACATAAAAACATCAGGAAATGATCCTCCTTGTTCATATTCACTCAAGTATAGAGTGTCAATAGGGTAAATTCATCTCAAAATCACTTAGGTACCTATTCATAGAACTACCATCCTCCATCGTAAGGTTTTACAACTTATTCCTTAAGAATTTTTTTACTTATAATATATTTGGCCTAATAAATCCCACCCAACTTATTCTAGAGATACGAGTGTTTGTTTCTCTATATAAATTCAACATTATAGAGTCTACTAAATAGAGCCTAGAAAAAGAACCCTTTTTAATTATTTTTTCATTTTGTCCTATTCTACTTGTGACATAATATCAAGCTTGGATCCAAATATTTCATCCCATAGATCTTTGTCTACAAACATATTATCCATATTTAATTTCCAAAGATCAAAGTTTTTCTTGTGAACTTTATTTCTACTCTTGATGTGTTTACAAGGTGATCCCACAATAGTGCATCCTAATTTTTTCCAAAGTGGGACATTGAAATCAACATTTTAAACCAATTTTTTACTTTCTATTATCCATATCAACTAAACCATTAAAAAATTGAAGATGATGTAAATCATTCTTTTTGACATTTCATGTGTAGATATTAAATATATATTATTTTTAAAAAATTAAAAAATGATTCATGAAATTTTTTACAAAAGTTTTAATAATTTATGTTTTGGCTAACAACATTTTAAAAAAGTGACATTTATTCCACATCGTATAATTTTTTAATAAAAGATAATTAAATTATAAATTATCAAGCATAGATTGACAACACAAATGTTGGGAAATGTGTCTCAACCTTGCAATTGCATAAGTTACTATTGATACATAAGGTACTCTTCATATGACAATGATGAGGGGGCATGGGGGATCATCCCCCTGGCTGGGAGTCTAGGGGGCAATGCCCAGAAACCAAATTCTATGTACACTTTATTATTGTAAATCTGGATCGTTCATCATTATGTCTCATGTCTAACGGTTGATATTTTGTTGTCTTGAATTTCCCTAGAAGGTAACCCTATTTTATGAGGGTGTTGTATTATAGTTGTGTATTGTGATGTATTCTAAGAGTATAATAGCAACTATGTTACCTCTGGATCTCTAGTTGGTGATACTCGTATGAGAATCTTGCTCTACAAGTATATTGTAATCTTTGTGATTTCTTAATAATATATTGGGTAGATTTTGGAGTGTGGGGTTTTTCTTCTGAAAGGGTTTTCCCCACGTAAATCACTATGTTGTGGTATACATGATACTTATGTTTATTTCTATTTAAGTTTCTATAAATATTAAAGATCTATAAAAAAATTTGCATTATCCTCCTCTCAAGATTAGTGTAGCAAGTAGTTCCGCTACCTTAGCTTCCTTACAACAAATACCAAGTGTATAAACATTATTTTCGTGATTTTTTTGTTGCATATTTTAATTTTTTATTAATTTTTGAAGTAATAATTATAATTTAGACACAAGTTTATTTCAAAATGTATAGCTTTTTTGTATTTGTCAAAATTAACTTCTTTTTTTTTTTAAAAGGCATATCAATACCTAACATACAACTATTTGTTTAGAACTTTTTTCTCTATTCTTGTATTTTTCCATCTGTTTGGAATTAATATCTTAATGCTTAGTGCAAAACACATGTTCATTAGAACATAGAAAATAACTATAATAATAATATTCAAAATATTCAAAATTATACTATTTATAAAATTATAATAAGGTATAAATACTTATTAAATAAATTTCTAAATGAATTCATTTGATCCCCCAAAGGCTGAAGCAAAATTTAAAAAGTTTCAACATTTTCATAGATGCAAAGGAGAGTCCATTAATCATTTGATTTAAGAATATGTGAGTTCTATCATGGGCTTTGATCTAATGGGGTTTGATATAACCCCCTTCAATTAAATCCCTTCAAATGAAAATCCTCAATGCTTAAATAATTACTTTTTCTAAACAATATAAGATTTTAGGAAAAAATATTATTTTTTCTCAAGCTCCCACTCAATCTAATATTGGTACAAAATTCTCTTGTCCCTAACACCTAGAATATGAGGTGATTAATATTTAATACTAAATGAAAGGAAGTGAAGTTACATAATATGGTGTCTACACAAATCTATGAGAGGAGGTATTGACAAAATATTAAATTAATTATATAATTACAAGGAAATAAACATAAAAGTCATATAGTATAGCACAATGATTTATGTGAGGAAAATAATTAGGAGAAAAAATCCACACTCTAAAGAAACTCAATTATTATTTCATAATGAATATTTTCAAAATACTTCCAAAGTTTAATCCTTTATAGAAGTATCACCAATAAGAGATGTAGAGTGATTTGCGCTACATACAGTACCTAAAAAGCTCACTATAAAAACCCCCATCTCAAAATCCTAGTAAAAAGAAGAGGAAATACATTAAACCATGAAATGATAATTAGGAAAGAATAAGGTAAAACCACCTTAAACATGGCCCCTAAATCCCAAATTAAAATCCCAACACCTAAATACCCAGATGATTCCATATGCTAAAAAATAAGACATTCCTTTTACCTATAAGAAATTCATCACAATCTACTCACCACCTTTTATTTTGCACTTTGGCTTCATTGTCACCATTAAAATATTCCTTATGGCATATATTATAATATGGCCAACAAATTTAACTCCATCTTATACCATTTTTGTGTCAGAGATCTTTTTACATTTTTAATATGGGAGGCCCATCTTTTGAAGGACATAACTTTTGATCAAAGAGGCCCATTTTTTAAATGATAAAGCTCAAATTGATTTACATTCTAGGTATCCAAGAATTAATGATAAAAAAATCAAATCTTTATAACCAAAAAATTGAGTTTTTCTATTTATTGTGATTTTAATAAATTCTTAACATTAGGAGAATGGTTGAGACATATTTCCCATAATATCCTTATTCACATTTCTTGTCATATTATTTACCATTTCCAATCTCATTTAATTGGATTCAACTACCTCAATATGATTTATCACCATACCTCCTTTCCTAATGGTCACTCTCACTATAATTAGAAATAAACATGTATGTTGGGTTACACAATATTGTAATCTATGGGTCTTGTATTAAAAAATTGAAAATAAGTTAGCTCAAATCCATATGCTAGTAGAATACCTCTTTACAAATTTTATATGAGGTTGGGTAATGCAGTCAAGGGTAGGGTACTCATTAAAGGGAAACCAATTTGAACAATTCTTCAAAAATACAAGTCATTAATTTACATGCAAAATAACATCACATACAAACTCCAAACTCATCAACAATTAAAATTAACATTTTCATATTATTTGAAGGAATATATTTTACATAAAAATGCACAAAAAAACATGCTTCATACCTGAAGAATTTAGAGTTATAAACTTCAACCGCAACAATTGTCTAACAAAAAATAGATGGGATATGAAACATTGTATTGAACACTAATAATTAGAACAAAAACTTCAAAGAGATATTTACTGCATAAAAATAAACTACACAATAAATACCTATATTACAAATATTAACAATATCAACTACAAATATTAATCCACACCCCCGTTTATCTTCGTTTCAACACAACTCCATTGAAATTTTGTTTGTTTTTCAAAACCCCAAATAATTGGTGGCTTTCTCTCTTTCGAACTCTTTCCCCCACCACATCCTTCTTCATTTCCTATTCCTCTGATTTATTTTTCATGTTGTTATCTATCTCTTTATTTCATATGCTATATCCCCTCACATCATTGCCAATTTTCTCCTCTTGATGTAGCCTCTTTAAAGATTATTAATCTGTTTTAAAAATATATATATTTTAAACATAGCAAACTCTCCCATTTAATACACCTACCACTCCATTTTCTCTCACTTTTTATTCAACATTCTTAATATCATTTCAATTTTTTTATTATTCCCCAAAATAATATCACACATCCCTCTCATTTTCCACTCCTTTCCTATGCCACTCCTCATAACTATAGATTTTCATCTTTAAAATTAATGAAAATTAATTCATCATAAAAGAGGGTGACACCATGATTTTAAATGCCTTCATCTTCCTATTCATCAAAATTAAGGTCTACCCCTATTATTAGCTAACACTATGCTAAATTAAGAATTCAATTATCACCCACATCACTCAGGAAAAGATCACATTAAAAGTTTCTAACTATTATGAATTTTCTTAAACTATATTAAGGAAGACATCATACAAGTCATCACCAAGTTTACAAAACATTTCTCTCATTGGATTCTCCTACATCATTCACTAGGTAAGAAGCTGGTGAGAATAATTCAAAAATTTGAACTAATGAAATCATACATTCTGCAAAAAACTCTATTATTGAATTAACATTCTAGAATATTTTCTCCTTCTCTTCTCCCAACACTTAGTTCCAACATAAATCCTACTTTTCCCAATTTATTTAATCATTATTCAAACCTCTCTTAGACTTGGGTTTACCATAAACCAAATTTTTCTCATCATTTTTCTTCTCCACCAAAATCCTTCTCTTTGATCTACTCAAGCACTACCTCTCCCACACACTCCTCCCTTACATCTTTAGTAAATATTATCCACAACAACTTTTTCACTTCAAGTGTAAGACTTGACTCAATCTTCATGATGAAATTAAGTGACACACATCTCTTCTCTTCATTCTCCATTTTTCCTACCCAAAAACCAACACTATTATTAATTAAATATGAATGCACATATTATTAAATTGATACTCAAATAATAATCAAGTGGTATTATACATTGCTATGCACTTATATGTAAAGATTTACCTAGGCCTTGATGTTAACTACTGGAATATCCTTGATTATGTTAGCCAAGGGCGAGGTAAATATTCAATGAGGATAAGTATTGATGTTTAGGATGTATTCACCATCAAGATCCTTTAAATTTAGTTAGAGAGAGGTCTCAATCCTTTATTCTAGGTTTTATAGGAATTATAAACCCCTTGTTTGAATTCTTAGAGGGAATTCATTTAGGATACTATTGGCATTATGCAACATACAAGTAATTCTTGATTCATGAATTAGAGGTTTCCTTTCTTTTTCATGCTCATATTTGGAGATTTCTGGACAAAAATTTCCACTATGAATTTTTCTTTATATTCAAAATAGATATCCTCAATCAACATCTTAAACGAATAACCACAACATGATTTATTTCCCAAATAAGAGATAAAACCTTAATGGGAGGGTTTGGTGCATTTCCCCCATTAGAAATTTCTTGGGTTTCATACTTGTCTCTACATTCTTCAATTAAGATATATAACTTCAAACTTTACTAAAGTGAGGCTACCCTCCAACTAGTTCATGTCCCCTTCTCCATTACTTTCTTCCATCAATTTTAAGGTTTTGGTTGCTAACTCATAATCAAAGGATATTCTTCCTCACCCTATGCTTTATGTAGTACCACATTAAATTTGTTTTAACACATATATAATCTCGGTTAGAGACCATCTAAACTCATAGCCTATTAAATCACTTAAGGAATCTCTTAGAGTCACATATTCAATGTAAAATTACTTTTAAATCACAAAAAGTAAAGCATAAGTATATTTTATGTATTAATCTTACTTAAATATTCAAAGAAATATATATTTTACCAATATTTTACTCAACCTTAAATTTCTATCACCTAGCTTGGTTCAAATCAGCTTGGTTTGAAATCTTAATACTGCCAATAAAAGGTTCATGAACCAAAACAATATTTTTACACTAATTATCTACCACTAGATAGTTGGTGTAAAATTCCTAATAAGATGCGTTAGCCTTCACTAATGATATTATGGTTTTGATCCAAACCCTTCTTCTAGCAGTTTGATCTAAGATAACTAATTGAAGCACTTGATAATCCATGAAAGGATATCTTTTACCCATTTTACTTAACCCTCAATCTCCACCAACTAGCTAGAATCTAATATGCTTGGATAAAATAAATAAATCAAGTGGATTTAGATTAAACGTCTAATGTTATTAATCAAGGATCATGAATCATATCAAAATTTTGCAATAGCTAACTAGTGGTGATATCATAAACTTGGTGCAAAATTATTGATCTAATTAAATTTTCTAGTTATGAGTGTATAGCCTCTATCAAGTCTCATGCACTAGATTCTCTTAGTGCATATGGAGCTCTGCCATTTGGTTTGTAAGTAGGGGTGCCAAAATAATTGGAAAATCCCATCTATTATAGGAAATCATTGAAGAAGATTTAACTAAAGGTGGTTTGAACAAAGTGTCTTCAATCAAACCCTATCCTACAATTGTGCACCATAGTTGTGTTGACTGGGGTCAATCAAAGGTGGTTCAATTGAACTTGTCTTTGATCAAATGTAGGGGTTTTGAATAACGATTCATTTGGGCCTAGAAGTGAGACTCACTTATTTACTTTTATCCTTTAAGTTTTTGCAAACTCTTGCAAGAGAAATGTACAAAAATATATAAAGAAATATAGAGAATAATATATTTTTGTCTTTTGTCAACTTTTTTTTTGTCTACTATAGAAATGTGTAAGAAAATTATATTTACATTATGTTTTAAGATGGATTGAGGATTTATTAATCTTTTATCCTTAAAAAAGATTAACCACATACATACAAGAAACTAGAAAATCCAAAAATTACAATTTAACTAGAGAAACATGACTACCACCTAGCTAAGCAAAAATCCTAATAAAATAGAGTCAAGTAGGAGCTATCTTGCAAAACACAAACCTCAAGAAATTGAAAAAATTGTCCCAAGCAAAAAGTGTGAACATCTAAAATATTCAATTTAGACAAACATAATGTCAGATCATCAATAAGGATTAAAGGGACTTTCGATCTGTTATCAAACCATGCCTTAAGGAACTTGGACCCGTAGATCTATAAAAGATTTTTTTTTTTCCAAAGAGCTTATGAATAGACTGAACACTCTTTAGCACCATTTTATAAGGTAACACACATCCCATCAATACATTGTCCCAAATGTTTTTTTGGAACATTGAGCTTTGCTTTCTCATTAGATATATGTGAACTATACTTCTCATTATAATACCAGCATATCATACAGTTTCTCATGGGTGTGCTGTTCGTTTACATTCAAACATGACAAAATCCCATTTATAACCTATTCTTTAATTTTGGCAGAGTCCTATTTCCTAACTTGTCAATGAATTCATCCATGATTAATGCTCCAGAGATAAAAATGTCTTGCCCAACCCATCCACCCACAAAATGTCCTTCAAATGATGCGAAAAATGATAAATGTCCGAATACAATCCTATCATAAGGCAAGCCTCAAGTGGGAAGAGCACAATCCATTCTGGTAAAGGAAAAACATCATTTGAAAGGGGGCAACCAACAGAAACTACACCAAAACACATCAGAGAACGAGTTGCATTAAATGACAAATTATCCACTTCATTTCGAGCCTATCCCAAATTGCACAAATTGCTAGCAAAAATAAATCAGTGCACCATGTGAACTTAACGCGCATGAAGTCTACAATGGTTTACAGAAACAATCAAGCTTTCACCAAAATATCTTTAAACAGCTTCAATCAATAATTGGAGAAAAATATACATATGAACAAAAATTAGGAGGACAATTTTTCTCATGAAGATTGAAGTCCACTTGAGAAGAGCCCCTAAATTCTCCTATTAATCCAAGTGATTGTTGACTTTAGTACAGAAGTAGTTGTCAAATACAAATAACCACTAATATCCTTTAAAGTGGCTCTAGTAAAAAGGAACGCAGTCTATGGAAGCAAAGGTGACGTCGAACTCCTTTTAGAAAGGAGGGTCTCCTGACATTCTTGATTTCCCAGAGTGTCGTATAATGGCCGATCCTTGGTTTCGGGAAGGCCCAAAACAAACAAACCGCTTATAATTATTGCAATTCCAAATAGACCAAAGGAAAGAGCTGCGTTGCTGTGGCCGATCACAATTACTGGACTCACAATCGCCCCTACAAAGATGGCCTGTCTTAGCATTGACATAGCTGAGTTGCGAACACTAGATGGAAACAATTCCAAGCAATAAATCAACATCACGTCGAACGCTGTAACTGCACTCAAAAACGCTCCTACTTCAGCAACTATCTGTGTCCAATTCTTTCTTCTGGATGGTTTTCTGTTTGGAGTTGAATCGGGAATATCTGATATACCCATTGAATGAAACACACAAAGAAAGCAGAACATACCACTCATTAGTGTTAACAGGAGAATTGCCCTTCTACGCCCAGACTTAGCTACAAGAACAGTAGAGAAAATGGCCGCTGGAATCTCAGAAAGAGCATTAAATGTGACACTCAAATATAAATTGAAGTCCAAACTTGCGACTCCAAACGGCATTCCATAGTAGATGAGTCCCATGCCAGAGCCCACCGCCATTGTTAACATGACCCTTCTGCGAGCCCATTTAGTAGTCCACAACAGTGATAAAGCAGACTCTGCTCGGCTCTCTGTAGTGCAATCTTCTATCTCTACATATTCTGGCAATACTCTTCCGTTCATTTCTGCCATTTTTCTTAAACATTTTAGGGCTTCGCTGAAATTTCCCTTCAGAAATAGCCACCTTGGGGACTCCCAAACGTAAACGAGCAGCAGAAAAGAATAGACCAGAGGAGGTATGGAGATGTAGATGTAGGTGCTTCTCCAGGAAAAAGAATTTCTGGTGAGATAAGCGAGGGCTGGAAGTGAAAGGAATCCGAGGGTGAAGGAGAAAAAAACAAGAAATCCAATGAGACTTCTCCAATTGCGACCAACTAGCTCCGTAGAGAGAACCAGACAATAAGTTCCCATGGAGGATCTGCCGAAGCCGGCGAGAGCTCGGAGGAGAGAGTAGATCCAAATGTTGGGTGAAACAGAGGTTAAAAAGCCCATCAATGAAAGTACCACAGTGGAAAGCACCAGAGTTCGTTTACGTCCCAGCCATGAATCTGCCAACGGTCCCACTATTATACAACCTGCACAAACCTCCTCATATTAGATTTTCAATAAGCTTTAACATTTAAAACTGAAAAGAACATACTTTATTGACTCTTACCTTGTTTGATGCTTAAGAAGAGCCTTCCAATCCTTAATAAATAATCTAATGACTCACCCAGTAGCGAAGTTATAAAGAAAAACAGAGAAGAAAAGCCATCGATGGTGTTCGCATTACATATATTACACTCTATAAGATTTTGAAATACTATATTTGTTATCATGAGAGATAGTTTCTTCTTAATCACTATTCATAAAATATGGGTCAATGTGTTTGATTCTAAAGACTACACGATTGAATTCTGATAGCAATATCACAATTTGTTGAATCCTAATAGCAATATGACAATTTGACATGCTGTGAAAAATACCTTCTATTTATCATTATTCTTCCTGTCATCATCATCTCAAAACCCCTCTTTTAAACCAAATCTAATATGCATTTTCCAAAAAGGAGATGGTTCTGATATTAACAGAAACATTCATTAGAGTAATTTACTGGAATATTATTTTATGTATGTATAGTAGAAATAGTTAATAGTGACATAGTGTGACGGTTAATTGTGGTGTTCTTGTTATCAAGACTCAAAACTTATTGGAGTGTCATTGTTGAATGTTTATATTGGAAATGAGATCTTCCATTTGTGACTTCAATAAGACATAGCTCCGGATCAAAAACTTTGTATAACAAAAATAATTGTCAAAGAAAAGCTTCCCAAACTAATAATTTAATGAGCTATTTCATTTAAAAATCTCATTTTTATTGGAAATTTTGTATTCTTAGTGTTCAGCATTTTGATAGATAAAAATTTAACCGTCTAATCTTTGATAAATGCTGAATTTTTAAACAAATAAAACTCACCTAATAACGATCCCGTAAAGAAAAACAGAGAAGGAAAGCCTGCTTTGATGGTGTTGGCGCAAACAAGGTTCCACTGTGAGATGACAGACACCTCTTTCCCTCTCTCCCACTCCCACAGTGTTGGGTCCATCTCACATATTGATGACTGTGCAGTGCATATTTCTGTTTCTGCTATTTGACTGCCATTGGTGCAGCGCCATGAAGGTTGGGCATCAGTAAAAATGGTGACAAACGTGTGCTGACCATCAAATGCCCAAGCCAAGGAAACAATTACCACTTGGAACAACTGAGCTCGTCCAAAACCGCCAACATATGTTTCTATTATTTCGTCAATAGAAAACATGTTTTTCTCAGCTTGTTGCACTTGGGTTCGCTCATCACTACCACTGTGCTGCTGCTCTTCCCAGGTTGATGAATCCATTGCAGGCTATCTATGAAACCCAAAAGCCTGTAAATTTATGAAATAAGCCTGGTAAAGACAAAGGTGTTTGCAAGTTGGCAAGTGATTGTTTTATGCACGATGCGATACAAGACAAGACAAAAAATGTAAAAGATCCCGGCAATAAGTAGACTTTGAAAACACTGGCCGCCTTGGATTTTTGTGAGGAACGCAGGGAACATCAAACTCCTTGGAAAGCTTTTCCTTTCCACGTCTCCTTTGTTTTGACTTATTAAATTCAATCTTCATTATTAGTATGCGTTAAGGATTATGGTGAGCTGTTCATTCCATTCATTATGATGGGACTGTCCACTTCACACATTACTCGTCTTTATTCGGTCACCTTAATTAATTTCTTTTCGGTGGGTCAAACAAATGAAGCGGAATCCATAAACATACAATTTTGGGCTGAGTAATACGCTTAACTTTCTGTCATGTTTCACAGTTTTTGTGATAGATTCCAAGAGCAATTGAATATCAGTAAAAGTTTCCTCTCTTCAATCTAAGATGTCTCGGGCGCTTTCTCATGCTTAATCTTTCTGTCGTGTGCATTGGCATGGAGGTGCCGATCGAGGACGACAGGATAATCGTTTATTTCTACAGATTGTGTTGTGTCATCGTACAATATTCCATTTGGTCTGTCATCCAGGCATCTTCTAATATGTTTTCTTCAAATTTGGCTCTAGTTTTGATTGTATGATTGGACTTTTGGAAGCCAGTTGTAGATTGATATTTATCGTGAATACCTAGTTGAGAAAAGCTAGGTACACAAAATTTTAGCCTACAGCTAGACAAAAGCATTTTAGAACTGTCGCCTACGCAAATTTTTAGATGGGTATCATATCCATTGAAGCAAGGACTGGTCGGATTCTTATACGAGTTATTGAATATATCTGCAACTTGTTTTACAGGCTGCCTGGTGACTGGAAATCTAAGTTGGCACATACATTTATTGCATATATGTATAACTTGCTTTAGAGGTTTCCATATATCGAAGTTATATATCTATAACTTGCTATCTTTGTGTAATCTATAATGGTAGTAGGGGGAGAAGTATTGATGTCTAGTGATAGTGGAAGGAGAAAGAAATGATGTGTGATTTTGAAAGAATGGTGGAAGAAAAATTATATAGACCTTATATTCCTTTTCTAGATATAAATAAGATAAAATAGACAGATTTTTTAATTATGTAATATATAAAATAATATTAAAGTAAAATAAAATAATTCATAAGTGAATCAAAAAATAGTTGTGTATATTTTTTAATCTTAAATATATCTATTAAAAGATATAGAGAAATATAAATTTCATATTCTTATCAATCTTAAATAATAAATTTAACATAGATATTTCTAGAGATAGATATCTTCCAGCTTCTTCTAGATAGTTGTATTTGATATATTTATATTAATGAGTAAAAACTTTTAAAAATTGTTGTTCAATGGTCAAGAAGCATAAATATTTATATGTTTTGAGAGTGTTTATGTAGTGAGAATTATTTACTCAACATTCAATTTTGAGATTATTTTTTAAATTTTTATCAAAATTATAACAAATAAAAAATATGAATAACATTTTGAATTTAATGATTAAAGTTAAAAACATGTTATAAAAATTGATTTTTTAACATGAAGTGTAAGTTTTTGATAAGAGGATAAACAGGTTTTGAATGGACCTGAAACCATATACAACAGGTTTTGAATGGACCAAAACCATCAGGTTTTGAAGGGACCCGAAACCCAAACAAGGGTGGACAAGCTCCCTAAAGAGAATACAATAAAGCCTAGTAGTGAAACAAAGACGAACCAATAGCCTAAATCAGTTGTCCAACACAGAATCAAGATACTACATGGATCTTGAACCCATTGGTTTTGATGGGACCAACAACCCAATACAACCAGGTTTTGGCAAGGAATTTGAACTCAAGATAAAAGCCTGCAACAACCAGGCGATAGCATACCAGCCACTCAAGAAGATTATTCTCTCCATACCACTGGCAGAAACAACTACATTAAAGGTCTGTAGAAGCAGAGCCCCAAAAGTAGACAAAATCTTGCCCAACAATATACCCTCTCCACCTCTATAGGAGAGATCATCACAAAATCTTAAGGCTCCAAGCATGTTTCATAAAAACCAATTGAACACTCCACCTCTATAGGAGACAAGATCAAGCTCGTCCAACCCACCACAACCACAACACCCCAGCATACCAACATTCCACCTCAATATAAATGGGATCCCCCTTAATGGGAAAAGTCAGAAGAGACCTTCATCCATAGAATACACCTCAACCCAAGAGGGAGAGGACTCCACCTCCAAAGGAGAGGCTTTCACCTCAAAAAAAGACCTAGTATTCAGAGAGAAGGAGGACCTTAGCAAGCAATAGTAGCAACAACATCTGGGTCTTCAAAATTATCTCTAAAAACCACCCAGCCCTCAACACCTTCAACATAGAAAAAAGTTGATACAACACCACATCCATACCCATAGAAGGGTCCAGCCAAAGCACGAACCCCCAAACACCATCAAAGAGCAACAAGGCACATGGGGGAAAAACCTTGAATAAGGGATGAAGAAAGACACCTACTCTCAACAAGAAAAACCCCTCAAAACACTAGCGCAGGGCCACACCAAACCCAACAGAGCACAAGGAAGAGAACAACCTCATTTGAGTAGCACAACCACTCCATCTTATGGGCCAACCACCTAAGACAGGCTCCAAACCAAGATAATAGGCATTAAAGTCCATTTTCCATTTGGAAACCACAATTGTGCCGACAAAACCCCCAAAAGATAGCCCCCAAATAGAGAATACACAGACTCAATGAACAACCCAAAGGAAGTGAGAAGAAGAAAAGGCTAACAGATAAAGCCCCCAAGCCATCCTACTACACTGAGCAGAACCAAAAATAAGCCCCTTCTTCAACCCAGAAACCCTAAGGACACCCGAGCAACCACACACTCCCTGCGAAGAACAACAAAGTGGAAGGGGAAAACACACCACACCAGAAAAAAAAAAGGGCCATAGACATTCCATGCCGACAAAACCCTCAAAAGATAGCCCCCAAACAAAGAACACACAGACATAAAGAACAACCTAGAGGAAGTGAGAAGAAGAAAAGGCCAACAAATAAATCCCCAAGGCATCCTACTACACTAAGCAAAACCAAAAATAAGCCTCTTCTTCAACCCAGAAACCCCAAGGACAGCTAAGCGGCCACACACTCCCTGTAGGGAACAACAAAGTAGAAGGGGAAAACACACCGCACCAGAAAACACAAAGGGCCATAGACTAGCCCTCCAACACTCAGCGTTAACCACAATAGCATTGAAAGCAGTAACACCAAGGGAGAAGCCAATACCCGACATAGGGTAACCAAAGACCCCACCAACCGTTGCATCTCCCAGCTCATAGAAACCCCCAACCTCTTCCAAGGCCCTCACAACACTGCACCCATCAACTCCGTTGCTATCCATTCTCAGCTCTGAAACAAATGAATCCCTCACAACAATCCAAAGGAGCACAAGCCTTCCACCACAGTTGATGGTCTCAAACAGTCTCTTTCCCTGGCCATCATCATCCTCTGATTCAGAATCCTCCTCTCCTGCCTCTGCAGATTTCAAACTGCCTTTGCCACTCCTACTCCTGCCTCTACCTCTGCCTTCCCCTATCATGTTATCATTACAGTAACATGAAGTGTAAGTTTTTCAATAAAAAAGTCTTAAAATAATTTATAAGAAGTTGAGTATTTATAATGAAGAAAGATAATTGATGGATACCACATTTATTAATACTAACTTTACTTTTATTGATGAATGTCATATCTCTCTTGTCTTTTTATTAATCTTTTTAATTTTAATATATTTTTTTTACAAGATTAATATATTTTAAAAATATATTGTTGTAAAAAAATATATATTTCATCTCATCCACAACAAAATTATGAAATATTTATGATTAAAGAAACCATTGTATTTTAATACATGTAATACCTAATACTATTTCTTTTTTACCAAAGTAGATTTGTTTGAAACATAATACTTGTTATAGTTTATAGTAAAAGTACGATGGCTATAATACATTACACAAATGATGGGTAAAAAAATTGAAGTTGAGGTTAGATATTAAATATTGATGATTAAAGATAACAATATAGATACAATTCAAATTTCAATATTATATATCTATGAAGTTTAAACAAAAATATAGATACCAATAAAGTTAGTGATAATAAAGATATTAAAACATTACAAATATTTGATTAATTTTAGTTCAATTGATCAAACTTATTTTTTTAATATCTTGGTATTAAATAAGAATGGATATTGTTAAAAAAAAGTCTAATATTGTTAAACTTCATAGTGAAATTTGTTATTGAATAACAAAAAAAAGTAGCCCTAGGTGAGAAAATTTATGAAATTTAAACGATGGACATAAAGATAAACATCATTTCCTTCTAACTATTCCATAGCAATGTTAGAATTAAATTTTCTTGAATTCATAACTCAAATAATTCTCAACATCCTTTAAGCAAGAAATGAAACTCCCTTTTTATATAGTGTTCAATACGATTATATTTCTTTCTTTGAATTTTCTTGTCAAACAATTCACACGTCTTGTTTGTGCTTCCATATTTTGCATACATGTCTATCAACTTATAGGTAACTACAACATTTGAGACCAATACACTTTGATTGTGTTCTGATGGATGTTGAAACTTGTTCCAAAGATTCCATTTTGGCACAAGTTAGGAGGATTCTAGTAAGGGTTGTAGAGTTGGGCCTTAACGCCATCCAATTCTATTTTCTTGAAAGATTCGAAGGCCTTTTAATTAAATCTATTTTTTTTATATCTTGAAAATTGTTGGATGGAAATGAAATCATTGTAAAAGTAGCAAACCATTCATTGAACTAGGGACTACTAGGATTCCTAAATGAGTTATTCCCATTCATTGAACCAAGGACTAGTAGGATTCCTAATGAGTTATTTCTATATCTAAAAATTTATTTATAGGTTTTTTGGTTACTTGAAATATAATGTAAATTTAGCACATATATGGATTGTTAATTTTTCTTGTTAATTTTTTGGCAAGAGATGTAACCTATCATGGTAGCAAAGGGTAATTATTGATGTCTATTGGTAGTAGGAAGAGAAGTATTGAAGTTGTGACCTTGAAATAATAGTAAATAAATAAATTAGAGTTCAGATTTAATTTTTAAATATAAATACTATAACTCTAAATAAAAAAATGTGTAATAAATAAAATATCTATAAAAATAAGACATCAACTTTTTTAAATATGTAGTATATAAAATAGTTTAAAATAAAGCAAGACACTAAAAACAAGCTAAAAAATACATAGTGATTAAAATAATTTCAAATTAAAATAAAATTAACTCTTAAGTAAATCAAAAAATAGTTCTATTTCCCTTTTAATCTTAAAAATGTCTATTAAAAGATGAGAAATATAATCTCTAGTTTCTTATCAATCTGAAATAACAAAATTTAATAAAGGTCCTTAGAGATTGATATATTTTGACATATTTTAGATAGATGCATTTAAAATATCTATATTATTTAGTAAAAACACTGAAAAGTGTTATCAAATACTCAATAAACATAAATATTTATATTTTTAAGGGTCCTTTTATGTAATGAAAATTATATACCCAACCTTTAGCTTTCAGACTAGTTTTTTAATTTTATTAAAATGATTAGAATTAAAAAAAATGAATAAATTTTTTAATTTAATGTTAAAGTTAAACATATTACTATTGAGAAACAAGGTGAAATTACTACAAGAATAACTTCTACAAGTGTATGCAAATCTAAAATTTACTTCTTTGAAAAAAGATTTTCATAAAATTATTAAAGTGAATACATAGATCAGCAACAAGAAATAGATCAAAAGTCCATGTCAACATAGGATTTAAATGAAGAAACCCTTTGGGAAAAACTTCACAAAAGAAAGGAAATAGTATGTATTAATCTTCAAGTATCAGATACATCAACACACTAACACTCTCTTTAGTTTGACAACAATCTAATAACACTTATGCATCTATAAAATAGTATTATGAAACTAATATCTCATGTTTTCAATTTATAGAGAAATGAGAGATGAGTAGCATAAATAGTTTCCATAGACACACATGTCTACATGGGCACTTGCAAAAACATGGGACAAGAATATGATTTTAATTATAATAACATGAAACTCCATTCCTTGTTCTCAAACTCTCAATTTAGTATAAGATATAAGAATTCTAATAAATGTTGGAGAATCAAATTTTATGCCTTCCAATTGCATTTTATTAAGATTTTCTAACCTATTTTTCATAAATCACTTTTTTGCATCCAATAATCATTATAGTGTGAAACCATTTTTTTTTTGGTATTTTGTCAAATACACACTACATGTCTATATTCTTAAAAGTCTTTTTATACTTGACACTTAATCAACAGTCTTCAAATATATTACATGTTTATTTATCTATTTATATACATTTTACTAATTTATTAACACTTCTATTTACATGAACTATTAAATTATATATCTAATATTTTAACTTGAAGACTAATTTTTAAAATGATTACTAATTTAAAAAATATGGACATCATTTTGAATTTAACATCTAATGTTGAACATATTATAAAAAATGATTCTTTAATATGAGATGTAAGCCTTTTCTTTGATGAAGTAAGAAGCCAAATAATTCATTTATATAATCTTTTGGTAATGCATCATATATTTTAATAAAAAATATTAAAATAACTTATAAGAAGTTGAATGTTTATAAAAAGAAAAGACAATAACTGGATATTTCACTTTTTAAACTAATTCTTTCAAAAACTCTTACTATATATCTCTTGTCCTCTTAGTGTTGTCTAATTTTCATTTTTTTATTTTACATTGATATTTTTAGAAATATATATTTGTCAAAAAAATAGTTCTCCCTATCCACACCGAAGCTTAATTACTTATGGTTTATGGAACCAATATCTCTTAATGCATGTTTTATCTCATACCATATTCATTTGACCAAGAATATAAATCAATGATCCAGGGCGGGTTGGGGCAAGACTAACCCCCTACGAGTGGACATCATAGCCCGCATACATGCCCACCGGTCAACCACGAGAGCGAGGGGTTGAACCCAAGACCTATGGGGAGCAAGCCCACAATCCAAGACAACTCCACTACCTAGGTGGGCTAAAAGATGCTAGAGTAAATATTTTGAGTTACAAATTGTAATAGAATACTTTGAAGCTAAGCTCAGATGTTGAGTATTGAATACAAAAGATGAAAATTCAAAAAAGTTATTTATATAATAAAATCTTACATGTCTATGATGTTGAAAAAAAAATGAAAATTAGTGATAAATAAAAGATGAGATATTACTGTAGACGTCTAAATTTGGACACTTAATTTATCCAAATTCATCCCCTTTCGTCTTATTTTTGTGATACTGCTATTATTTAATTAATAGCTTTAATTCTGCCAAATCCCTAAGGTATTTAATCAATAATACCTTATCTCTTTAATCCTCCTTTCATCAAATGAATTAAATAAATATCACATTTATTTAATTCCTCATATGTCACATCCTCCATCATTTTTATCTTATCATAATCCTTCTTCTAATCTCATCATTAGGATGTGCACATGCCTAATCTTTGATTAGGAGGTGTCACATCCTCCAACTTTTGCAAGTTGGCCTCTAATATTTCTTAGCCACCTAACCTTCCTCTAGCCCTTCATCAACTTGTCTAATCACCCCCTTTAGTCCCCAAAGGAATTTTTAATTCCTTTCAGTCCTTTGAGGAATTTTAAATTCCACTCTCATCTTTCAGGAATATTAAATTCCTTTTCTCTTCCCCATGTCCTTTATGACATGTGTCCTTAGTCAACCTTATTAAAGGCTTTCTCCTTTTGGGCAAGGCACTCCACTTCCCCATGTGAATTTTTAATTCACCCTTTAATCCCCCAATGCACTCAAAAGGAATTTTTAATTCCTTCACTTCTTCCCACATGTCCTCTCTTTATTCTTTTTTCTTTCCCCTCTCCCCATGAGGATATTTGAGGAATTTTTAATTCCTCACATGTCCTCTCTCTCACATAGGGACAAGCACCTCCTTTATGAGGAGATCTTGTCCAATCCCAAGGTACCCCCCTCCATGTCATGTACTATCCTTCCATCTCATGTCCACTTCACCTTTTAGGGCTATATCACATGCCACATGTCCAAGATGTGAGTTCTCAACTCACCTTAGCCCTATATCTTGATCATTGGTGGCTCAATCTTGGCCGTCCATTTCTTCTAGGAATTCTCAAAATTCCTATAAATACCCCCTCTTTTCTCTCATTTAGGGGAGATCATTTTGCTAGCCAAACTCTTGCAATTTTATTTCTCAATCTCACGCTTAGCCATTTTCATGCTTTCATCCATTTCCATCCATCCTCACATCATCATCTAGTTTGCATATCTTGCCATCCAAGAGCATACACATCAAAGATCGAAGGGCCAACCAAAGGATCGATTCGACACAAGGTATAAAGTTCCATTTGTTGTTTTTATCTTGTGTTGATTCCAACTTAGGCTAATCTTGAGGTGTAGGTTGTTTTGGTGTTTATTTGCACTCTTTAGTTTGTTGCTCATTTTCTAACACATATATTCGACCTATCACATTTCTGGCATGCCCGGTGGGACCCACAAATGGGTCTTTTTCTTTCACATTTGTTGTTTTTGGCATTTTTGTAGGTTCAAGTTATAGAGTGGCGGACTTGACCTTCCGGTGGCGGACCTGACCTCTCCAATGGTGGACTTGACCTTCTGGTGGCGGACCTGACCTTCCGGTGTTGGACCTGACCTTCCGGTGGTGGACTTGACCTTCCGGTGGCAAACTTGACCTTCCGGTGGCGAACCTGACCCTCCGGTGGTGGACCTGACCCTCCGGTGGCGGACATGACCTTCCGGTGGCAGACTTGACCTTCCAGTGGTGGACTTGACCCTCTGGTGGCGGACCTGACCTTCGATGGTGAAACTGACCTCCTGAAGGTGAAATTTCAACTTTTTACCAATTGTCCTTTGGTAAATTAGGCACATAGTTTAATTAGAGGGGTCAACAAACCTTGTTTTGTGTGCTTGTGGAAGGCTATTTGACGTATCCAATCCCCTTGCGCCATTTGGCGATCCTGGGTGACGAGAAATCGTAGCTTTCCAAGTCCTTTGAGTCACCCTATTTCCATTTTCTTAGTGGGACCTGCTTGGGGATTTCATCACCCCAAGGGATGATTCCAACCACGCGTACCGGTGGGGTATATAAAGGGGGGAGAGTGAAAGTTGTACCTCAATCCAACCACGTTGTAATTGGCGAAGCGTCGGGATGACGTGAAGAGTTGGTCCGAGCCTTTAGTATCTCGCTAAGGTTCCCGACTCATGCTTGTAACGGGTTGGTGTTCACAGTTTGGGCCTCACGTACCGAGTGTATATCGAGGACTCCTTAGCAACCATGTTCATCCTAGAGTAGAAGACTTTGTTGGCCATACCCATTTCTACTAATCTTAGGGTTGTGTTTTCTGAATTGTCTTTCTAATGCAAAACTGGTCATTTTCAGGTTAGCCAAATTTGTTTATCAGTGTTTGCTATATTTTGGGTCCTTTGCCTTACCCATCCATAAAAAAATCAAGCTTAAACTTATCCTTTGGCGGACCTGACCTCATGCTGTGGCAGACTTGACCTCATACTGTGGCAGATTTTCCCTGACAGGCAATTGTATATGCCCCGCCATGTGCACACTGTAAACCCGTTTTCCTCCATTCAAGCACCGATCTTCTTGATTTTTCGTGCTCTTTCCAACGACATATAACAATTCATACTTTTGAGCAACTTTTTCTCCGGTGGTGGACCTGACCTCATGTTGTGGCGGACTTGACCACATGCTGTGGCGGACCTGACCTCATGCTGTGGCGGATTTGCCCTGATAGGCAACCGTATATGCCCCGCCATTTCCACATCGTTTATCCGATTGACTCCGTTCAAAAACAATTCTTCTCAGTTTTTCGTGCTCTTTCCAACGACATATAACACTTCATACTTTTGAGCAACTTTTTCTCCGGTGGTGGACCTGACCTCCCGGTGGCGGACCTGACCTCCCAGTGGTGGACCTGACCCCCCCGGTGGCGGACCTGACTCCTCCGGTGGTGGACCTGACCTCCTGGTGGCGGACTTGACCTCCAGTGGTGGACCTGACCCCTCCGGTGGCGGACTTGACCTCCTAGTGGCAGACTTGACCTCCTGGTGGCGGACCTGACTCTGGTGGCGAACCTAACCTTATGCTGTGGTGGACCTGACCTTCTGATCTTTCTTCCCGGGGCCGCCATTTCCACACTATTTATCCGATTGAATCTATTCAAAGGCAGTTCTTCTCATTTTTTCGTGCTCTTTCCGATGATATATACTACTTCATACTTTTGAGAAGTTGGCCAGGGCACCTTTTTCTTCACCATCTGCCTCCTCGGGGGGGGGTATACCCTACCATTCTCTCCGTTTACTCGTTCCGAGTAAACATTCATCCATTCAACACATCATTTCATCATTCCGAACTCTCGTTCTATCATTTCGCTCATCCGTTTACTCGTTCTGAGTAAACATTCATCCATTTAACACATCCTTTCATCATTCTGAACTCTTGTTCTGTCATTTCACTCATTCATTTACTCATTTCGAGTAAACTTTCATCCATTTAACACATCCTTTCATCATTCTAAACTCTCGTTCTACCATTCCGATCATCCATTTACTCGTTCTGAGTAAACGTTCATCCATTCAACACATCCTTTCATCATTTTGAACTCTCGTCCTATCATTCTGATCATTTGTTTGCCCGTTCTGAGCAGACGTTCATCCATTTCTATCAATCAAATCATCGTTTTCCCCATCCAAATCCCCTGAACTTTGTCTCAGGTTATTATCCAAATTGACCTAAGTGTCTGATCCGATCGTCATCATCAACATCCACTTAGGATTATCATCCATCCTAAGTTAATCATTATCGTCGGCCCAATCAATCCATTTTCAATCTCAAAGTGGATTCGGTGCCGCAATCATCTCTTTATCATTTAATTTGATCAATCAGCATCCTAAGTCACCTAGGGTAATCTCTGAACGGCGTTTAAAGTCCTTTTGTCATCCTATCCTATTCATCAGTCGACCTTATCAATCATCAATCAATCCAATCCAATCGCATCCAATTGCATCCCTATCCATTCACCTTTGACTCAATCAATCTACTTCCATCTCGGAGCAGATTCGGTGTTGAGGTCATCCTTTAGTAATCAAATCCGATCATCAAAACCAATCCCATCGCATCATCTAATCATCCTAATCTGAGCTTTAATTCAATCCCGATCTGAGCTTAACCTAAAATTTCAGCTTGACCTTTAGTCTGTTCCCATCGAAAACCATCCTCCATCCCTTTCATCATTATGAATCCTTATTCTCCATTAATAGTAGTCAAGGGAAACCCTAATTACGTCAACAATGATAATGAAAGTCTTGTTGATCAAGAGGTATATGACATAGATCCCCTTAACACTATCATTGCTAGTAAGCTTTCTCCACCCACTTTCCAAAATCCAATCACCCCATCGAGTTATCCCATCATGTCTTCATCTATGTCTAATCACACTCCTTATGCTACCTTTGACAAGGGATGTCCATCATATCCATCATATCCTTCATCTACATCATCCTTATCCTAGTTTTCGTCCACAATACCTATCTTGATCCCCATCCATCCTCTTATCTAAATCCTTCATCCGCATATACCCACTACCCTAATCTTCCATACCAATTTGCTCAGCCTAATCCTACATTCACACCTTCCTATCCTAGTCAAACACACCCATCAACTTACCCTAATCCAACATCCGCATCTCCCTATATTAATCCAACACCTACATCTTCCCATCCTAATCCACCATCCCAATACCTTTATTACAACATGCCGCCCATATCTTCTACCAATGATCCACAGTCCATGTCATCCTATCCTAATTCCCCATGCCCATATCCTTACCTTTATCCTCCATCC
>VDFB02358134.1:195609838-195642644 GCA_007258455.2 Sequoia sempervirens | reverse complement strand
CTAATAACATTATGTTCTAACAAAAGAATCTTTAAATTTAAAGTAGAAATTCATAAAATAATATTATCAATACAATAAATAATTAACCAAGTGTTTCATAGATGAGGACATGCATATACCACCCATTAATATCATTCTGGTATAGCTTTAAATACATGTTTTGATTAAGATAAACTTGGGAAAGGTCTTAGACCCATTACATAATGATCATGAAGGAAAATTGAATCATGAGACAAAAGAAAAATTGAATCGTGAGACAAAAGAAAAATGTTGCTAAAACAAAAAGAAGAAAACAAACTACACCACAAGATATAACAAAGACTAGTTATAGATCAACAAGCAACTTCATGCCTTTGTTGGAGGATTGTCAGATTGAACAATAGTTTTTCCTTTGGTTGCATTTTTTTTACATGGTTTGTTAATGAATGATCTTTGGCATTGTAGAATTATCTTAGACAATAGCCTTTTCCATCTTTTGTTTGTTTTTTCTTTTCTCGAACTCCGATTGAAACGCCTAGAGGGTAGTTTAGCCGATAGGCTATATTATGTGGGAGCTTCCAGCCGGGAAGTTGTCTCACGCCGGGAAAAGGGCCAGAAAACAGGACGGACGACGGGTAAAAGCAATGGTTTTTAACCCTAAATTTTATCACTGCTGGCAGTTATCTATAAGCCCACCTCATTGTTGCTGAACCTGCTACGGAGCTGTTTGATCATCGCCAAGATTTGTTGTGCAGCTGCTACGGACCTGCTTCATCACGGTCGATATTTGTTATAAATATGCTTTAGACGAGTAGGGTTTCGTAATAGTTTTTCTGCAAGAATTTCAGACATGAAGTTCCAGAGGATGGAATAGGTGTGAATTCTTGAGTTGGATCAAACCAGAGAATATTTTGCTGCTCTCTCCCAACCGCGCCTTTGGCATATATCTGTTGGTCTGCAGGGCATACGGCTGTTCGCTTTTATTGCCGAGGAATTCAAAGTCCAGCTCGTCTATGTTCATGTCATTGTCAGCTAATAGTGAGCTATAAAGAGAAGCAGTCAATGTAGAGAATGGGCCACAGTACATTCTTATACATTTTGCATAACACAAATTGCATTTTTTCAATCAATCTTGCTGAGATTTGCTGTAGAGCAGGACTGTTTAAGGAATTTATTTTAAATTCAGGGCTGTTCAAGAAATGAGGGGTTTTACTGTTAAATTCAGGTCTGTTTGAGTAACGAGGGGAGTCAAGTGTTAAATTGAGGTCTGTTCAAGGGATTTTAGTGGTTAGAGAGTCTTGTAATCAAGATGTCGGACAAGTTATACTACCAAATTGGTTATGCAGAAGATAGTGTCCTTTTGCAGTTTTGTTCTTGTTTTTTATCCTTGGGAAATTTCTTTTTTGTAAGATGAGATTGCTAGATGACAATAGCTGCCAAAGTTGCATTCTTTATGCCTTGGTAAATTATGTTATATTAAATTCAGGGCTGTTCAAGAAATGAGGGGTTTTACTGTTAAATTCAGGTCTGTTTGAGACTTCGAGTAACTGATGGTTTAGAGCTACTTGCTACTAATTCTGCAAGATGCTTCTAATTAATTCTATCAAGAGATAAGAAGAAGCATGGGCTTAACAAATCTTCAATTTATTCAGTATAATGAGTTTCTCTAGATATAGAGCAGTTGGTACTCCAATTAATAAGTATATCCAATAATTATGTGCACAAGCTGTAAAATGCAGCTGTAGAACTTCATAACTGTTTGAATATGAATTTAAAATTTTCCCAGATGTTGTTGCTTAACAACGTTGCATTGCTAATCCCTGCAATTGCAAATACAAAAATAAATGAACAAGAAAATAAAAAATCACAAAATAGTCCTGGTAGGAAATCCTGAGCAGAGTCTTAACAACAGACAAGAGGTACTATTCAGCGTTACCTGAGCAATGACATGATTGTTGAGTCCGCGCCCAAAAAAGGATATGAAAGTCACGACAAATCCATACCTGGGAATTGGACATTCTAGTAGGTGACTAACATCTTCTTATGGTCATCCATTTACTTTGTCAAACTAGGGAATGTATACTTGAAATGGAGCGGCACTGTATGTGCACTAAGAGCCAGTTTCAACCACAATTTACCAGAAATTAATCGTGAAAGGAATTCTACTTATACTCTGAGAATGTAGTGCAGCTAAACTTAATCAAAGCAGAAACCATAACAACTACAACTGAGAAACAAACTATGAACTGGCCTTATGCTGCAGGAAAAAACATAGGGATGGATTCTCGATGCTGCAGGAACAATATAAGACTGAGTTTGCACTGAAACTTCAAGAACAAAATCTAACTTATGATCAACAAAAAATAAATGACTAACTAACTAACTACAGATACTTACTAAGTGGGTCACCTTAGCAAGCATCAACTAATTATGCAAGGATTGAACTCGGGGGCTTTATCGCTTTTATTCATAAACTAGGAATGATGTACATTGTATTAACCATATGAAAAGTAACATGGAAAACCATCTCTTCTTAATAATACTAGCTTTTACATGCTCTACTTGCTCACTCGTGGGAGGAACCTTATTTAAACGAGGAAAGGCAACTAACTAACTAGTTAACTAAAGAAGTCGTGGACATAAATATATCACGAGCGAGGAACAAAATTCTCATAAATGAAAGCATATCTGTTCAACCCGATCTAGGAAGATTTAGCATTCCACTCTTTCGAGATTAAATGGTCATTAAAGTTTCTTCCCAGCATTGACCAAAAATCCTAAGCTAGAACAATTTCCTCCAACACCGTCTCGCAAATGGGTTTTCTTGCCAAGGTCGAAGTCACACCTTGCTCTTGACTTCGTTCATGCTCCTTCAACAACCTGCGATGCACACGAAAACATAAGCGAAAGAAAACATGTGTAGCGAACAACATGATACATCCATTAACCACATATTAAATCTATCCCATTATTCAAAAACCACATGCATTATATCAGTCTTTCGGGAAGTAAAATAGGGTAATTAATAAGACACATAGAGACGTTAGGCTGCAGGAATGTAGGAATATATTGCTACAGGATATTACCCATTTTTAGATAAAGAATTTTTAATAAAAGAGTTAAAACATCCACTATCAATAAAAGTAGAGATATTAAAAATACATCATGATACTCAAATTATGAGCATATCCTGAGCTCATCATCTGCCCCCTACTTAACCTAATGATGGTCCACCAACATTAAGTTTCCTAGTTGTTTCCCTAAAATCCGTAGGAGCAATATGGCTTTTTGGCACAGTCCCATATTTATAATAGAAACCTCTGAAATGTTGCCATCCTTCATATTTGCGGGTTTTTGTATCCTTATTAACATTTGTAGCTCGATAGGGATAAAGTGGCCACATTAAAACCGGAGGTCGAAATGTTATTGGAAACCATAACTCGAACCTCTTCTGAAGACCAAGTTGTATGTACTTTTCTGTCCTTCTAAGGGCTGCTTCAAAATTCAAGGGGCTATGTCGCTCAGATTTCCTTAGCCCAATAGTCAATTTCTCCCGTTTCTTTTCAATTCTGGAAGAGGCAAGCTTCCAAAACAGATACGGTTGGCTTTTGAATTCCTCATACACTTGCTTTCTAATATCAAATATTTTTACTCTTTTTGCTTGATTGTTGAACCCATATGCAACAGTGAGCCAAGTTTTTAGCATTGTGTAGGGATCTGTGCTTTCTGATCGCAGTGGTATAGGCTCATCCCTTTCAGCTTCTTCATAGGTTTCCAATTGTCTGCCATAATTGGTTTCATTGGCTGCCCATGACATAAGTGACCTCAAATGAATATGACCAATATAAAGAAGTGGATTCCACTCTATTTTAGAGGGAATTATCAATCCATGCAAATAAAACTCACATAAAGAATTCTTTAGCCAATTAGGAGCCACTTGGTATGCATCATAAAATTCTTTGGCTGTATGAATAACATGATCTAAATTCCTTGAAATTCTCATTAATTGAAACCAAAGAAATTGTTCCTTTAGGCACATGGCATAGAATCTAGGAAGTGGTCTACAATCCACAATCTTACCAGTTATTTTCATCATTTCATTCATTTTCTCTTTCATTTCCTGGATTTCCTGTTTCTGCTTTTCAATTTCTCTTTTTAGTTTCTTCTTCTCTTCCTCCCAAAGACTTTGTTGAATTTTAGTCTTGGCTAAGTGAATTGGAAACTCAAGGTTTGAAATGTGGTAGTCTCCATGTGATCCTAAGGTATTCAAAATTCAGCCAAAATGTCTTTATAAACAACCATGGCTTGACAGGATTGCGGTAATGAAGCTTCATTGGATACTTCCAATTGTTGAGGCTATTCTTCCCCTCTTGCCTCTGGGGATAAATTCCTATTATTTGTCACGGGGAGGAGATTGTACTTCTCTCAAATTTTCCTAGTTGCCTCGGCCAAGTCAATGAAACAGCATTCCCCTTTCATTACTATCATGTAGTGCTTCGTCAACTTCCATTGGCTCATTTTTCATTTCCTCAAGAACAATAGATGGGATATGTGAAACATTTTCAAGTACATTCTAAGAACCATCATGGATGTATTCTTCAGACTCCTCTGAAATTATTATAACTTCAGGTTGAGTAGACGTTGAGGTGACTTTACGTTGTTTCCTTGTTGAAACTCTTTTTGGCAATGTGGCAGCTACAGGAGGCACTCTCGTGGCTTTCCTCTTCCTGACTTTCCTAGAGGGTTCAGACTCAATAGAAGATGATAGTGAAACTGTAGTGGCAATAGGTGTTGTTGCAGGAGGAACTGCTACAGGAGGAGGTGCTGCAGGAGAGGGACACTGTTTTCTTTGAACATGAGGGTCAAACTTTGGGGTTTGTTCTACCCTAGATGACTCTCCTACCTTCATTTTTCCTTTTTCTCTTCTACTAGCTGACCTGGTTTGTACTCTGGTAGAGGGCTCTAGTGTGGAGGCCGCAAGAATAGATGCTGCAGGGGTAGGTGCTACAAGGATTTCTCTAGGAGGCTCTGGAAGTTTCAGACCCTTTTGGGCAACAAATTCTTGCCAAGAAAGGGGTGATACATCCCTCAGGGAATGCTCAATCAACAATTTAATGAGGGCATGATGGGAAATAGAGTTGTCCCTTCCCCTCAGGGTTTCATGGACACTTTGTTTTAAGAGATTTAACAAAAAAATTTAGACATTAAAAGCTAACCCATGCCTCATATGGCTCAATAATTTAAAATGGTAAGAATGTAAATAGGAGAAATGTACCTCATAGGTTAAATATCTGATTATGAATGCATCATATTATGAATATGGGAAGGGTAGCGACACTCGTTTACATCCTTGTTTAGAGACCTCCAAAGGTCCATCAGTTGGTATATAAATTGAACAACATCGAAAATAAATTTTCTCCTCTACTTGGGAAGCACAGTTTACTTTAGAAATTCATTCTTCTAATGCCTGTAGCTGTCGGACCCCATCTTGAGAAGTTTCCCCTTGAGAAAGAGTTCTTAAAATTCACCCGGCCAGCTTCCTCATGAAGAATCTAACCTCAAAAATAGTTTAGCCAACCACAATTCTTGAATGCCTGCACTGTTTGAGGATTTTGTGCTAAGAGCTCATGAGCTACAGGCTCATGTCTTACCAATTAACCACCCATATTCACAAATTACCTCAGCTGAGATTCCAAAAACTCAAACCTTTTCTAAAAATTTAAAAGAAAATTCTTCTGCTCTGCTTCTTTTTGCTTCTTTCTATCCTACCGTCACTTTCTCTTCTTTTCCAAGAATGACTTGAAAGATAATTGCATGTAATAATTATTAAGAACTACTCATATCAAGAAGTTAATGTTGTTTAGATAAAACACATAGCCATATTTGGAAAGTACAAGAAGAATAGAAATATCTTATTAGTTGTGACAACGACATAAGAAAAGGTTTGAAATGGATTATCCTGCCCCCTACTTAAAAGTTGACATGTGTCCACACATGTGCAAAAGGACAAGCGAAGAATAGGCGATAAAGACTGATATGTACATAGCAATTGTTGAATAAATGAAATAAATAAATAATGTGATTAACAAAAGATATCGTGTACCTTTTAATTAATGCCCGTTCATGCTGGAAAAAATCACAGTGCACCATGAAATGACGGCTGGAATAGAAACCATGAATGAGGGCCGTACAACAGGATGGATGACGTGGAAGAAAAGAGAATGAATGGCGGTGATGGATGGAAAACAGAGAATGTGTCTTCCTTTAAAAGGAAACCTTTATTATGGGCATGCAACGTGAAATTTAAAGAGATGCTGCAGGAGAAAGGCCGAAGCCTTTCACTGCAGGAAGATCAGTGGCCGTATTTCAAAGAAACTGCTGCATAAATTCATCTTTGGATGTTGGCTTATGATACAACCAAAGAAAGTGTCCATTAACCAGTAGCTTGAATCGAACTGGATCTATTGTGGCTAACTGCATTGAGCCATTATCAAATACATTTTTTATTTCATAAGGACCAAGCCATCGTGTGGTTAGTTTACCTTGATTTTCTTTGTATCTGGAGTCAGAGCAGCGCCCAGTCACTGACAAAGAATTGCTTAGTTCAAATATGATTGTCATGCCATTTCTTTCTTTGCTGTTGGATAGTTTTAGTATGCTGCAGAGCAGCTTTCCTTAGCTCATCCAATGCATTCAGCTATAGGAGGCATTCCTTTTGAGCCTCAAAAATATCAATGTTAAACTCAAGAGCAGTTCGTAAGGTCTTATGCTCAAACTCAATTAACAACATGGTAGTCTTACCATAGAGTAACTCAAAAGGAGTAAACCCTGTAGTTGTTTTCTATGTTGTCCTATAGGTCCAGATTACTTCAGGAAGGTGATTGCTCCAATCCTTCTTGTGTAATTGGACTGTCTTTGTAAGGATTGTCTCAGTTTCTTTGTTGGTAACCTCTATATGACCATTAGCTTGAGGGTGATAGGGGATAGAATTTCTATGCCTAATATTATAATCATTCATCAATGCAGTGATTAAATTGGATGTAAACTGAGCTCCTTGATCAGTAACAAGTTCCCTTGGGACTCCAAACCGAGTAAAAATCTGCTCATACATGAACTCAGCAACTTTATTTTCATGGGCATGTGTCATTGCTTTCACTTCCACCCACTTGGTTACATAATCAGTACACACCAAAATGTATGATTTCCTATTGGATGTAGGATCAATAGGCCCAACAAAATCCATGCCCCATTTGTCAAACAGACTGACTACCACTTGTGGATGTAGGGGCATTTCATCAGTCCTTGTTGGTCTCCCCATACGTTGACATCTGTCACATTTCCTGGTGTAGGCTGTAGCATCTTTGTGTAGTGTGGGCCAGTAATATCCTGTATTAAGCACTTTCATAGATGTTCTCTTGGCTGCAAAGTGCCCTCCACATGGCTCATCATGACATGCATGCAAAATGTCATAGGTCTCATCTTCCCTCACACATCTTCTCATGACTTGGTCAGTTCCTGTATAAAATAAACAGTCTGCAATCCATGAAAAGTTAAAAATTTTCTCAACCAACAATTTCCTTTCCTTTGGTGAGAAGTGTGCTGGAATTTTGTTGGCTGCTAAATAATTTGTAATATCGGCATACCATGGAGTTTAAGCAGCAATAAAAAATAGATGTTCATCAGGGAAGCTATCATCAATTACCTCAAAAGTGTCAGGTGTAGGTGTTTGAAGTCTTGACAAGAAATCAGCCACCACATTAGCTCGACCTGGCTTATCAATAATTGTGATATCAAATTCCTGCAACAATAGGAGCCATCTTGCTAATCTGCCAAATATGGCAGGCTTATTCATGAGGTTCCTTATTGTTGCATGATCTGTATGAACAAATATTTGGTAACTAGTGACATAATGTCTAAACTTTTTCAGGGCATACAAAACTGCTAGCTATTCTTTCTATGTGATAGTATAGTTTAATTCAGGTCCTTGAAGGTTTTTGCTAATGAAATATATGGCATGCTCAATGAAATTCTCTTTTTGTCCTAAAACTACCCCTATGGCACGATCAGAAGCATCTATGTGTATATGAAATGGCAGACTCCACTTCGGTCCTTGAAGAACAGGTGCCTGAGTAAGTAGGTTCTTAAGCTACAGGAAAGATTTGTCACAGGCCTCAGTCTAGTTAAATTCAGAATCCTTGGTCAAGAAGGCATATAATGGACTGACAATTTTGCTGAAATCTTTGATAAATCTTCTATAGTATCCAGCATGTCCTAGGAAACTTCTAGCATCCTTTTATTTTATAGGTGTTGGCAAAGTTAGAATAACTTCTATTTTTGCAGGATCAACCTAAATTCCTACCTGAGAGACATGATGGCCTGGAACAATTCCCTTTTGCATCATCATGAAGCATTTCTCACTATTCAAAGACAAAATTTTTTCCTGACTTCTTTTCAACACTTTTTCCAAATTGGCTAATGCTTCTTCATAAGTAACTCCATAAGTAGTGAAGTCATCCATGTAGATTTCCATAGAATCATGAGAAATGTCAGCAAAAATACTTATCACTACCCTTTGAAATGTTGTAGGTGCATTACACAGTCCAAAAGGTAAAACAAAGTAGGAAAAACTACCCCATGGACTGGTAAAAGTTGTTTTGTCTTGATCCTTAGGGGCGATTCTAATTTGATTATAGCCACTATATCCATCCAAAAAGGAGAAATACTTTTTCCTAGACAATGAGTCCAGTACTTGGTCAACAAATGGTAGTGGAAAGTGATCCTTTTTAGTTGTTGTGTTCAGCTCCCTATAGTCTACACAAACTCTCCATTTTCCACCTTTTTTAGAGACAATCACCAATGGAGATACCCACTGGCTGTCTGAAATGGGGTAGATAAAACCAACATCAAGCAATTTTTGGAGCTCTATTTTAACTATTTCCCTGAGTGTTGCGTTTATCCTCCTTTGAGGCTATCTAACAGGTAAACAGTCTTTCTTAATGTAGATCTTATGAGTACAGAGCTGAGGACCTATTCCCTTCATATCCCCATAATCCCAGGAAAAAGCTCTATGTTATCTTGCAGCATTGTGACTAGGGCAGTTTGTTGAGATTGAGGCAGCTTATTATTGACGTTCAGATAGCGGCCTAGAGAAACTTCTATTTTCTTGGTAAGATCATTCATGGAGGCTGCTGAGAAAGGTGGTGTATGTATTTCATGTGGAAGCAAGTTAGGATAAACTATAAGAGATTCAGGTGACAAACTCTCAAAATTTAGTTGCTGCAGGAAACACTGCTGAGGACAACTATCTATAGTAGATGGGCTACTTGGACCAGGGTTGTATTGCAAAATGTGTAAAAGCATGTCATCCTCACTCTGGAGCTGTGAAAACGGATTAGTTTCCAACATCATTAGGTGGGCCAATGAATTAACTTCTTCAATTTCTTCTCCTAAATCTGGCCAAATTGGTTGAGACAAGTCTGGCTAAGGTTGGGCAGGTCGATATAAAGCCAATTTTTTCCTTGACTGACCATTAGAAATTGTCATATCTCCTGAACGACATCCTATAAAAGCATTAGCCGTAGCTAACCATGGTCTACCTAGGATAATAGGATAACCTCCCAAAGTTTCCTTAGTGGACAATATGGTGAAGTCTGATGGGTATTCCCAAGACTCAAGGGTGACAATGATATCTTCTACCACTCCATTAGGTTTTACTGTGGAACTATCAGCAAACTATAGGACTATAGGTGTAGACCAAATTGTTGGGATTTTCAAGCACTCCATTGTATACTTGGTCATTACATTGATGGCTACACCAAGGTCTATCAAAACATTATTTACTATTTGTCCATTAATATTTATTTGTACCATAGGACTCTCAGGGTCAGTATATTTTGGAATAACTATCTTCCTGAACATAATATTTGCTAACTGTCCTAGAACATGGATAGTTTCGGGATCCTTTTTCTTTCTTCCCTATTTCTTTAAATAGGCCCCTTAATGGCTTGAAAAAGGGGAATTTGGATGTGTACATTCTTCAGCTGATCCAAAATATCAAAGGTAGGTTCTTCCATAGACTTTGATGTAGTAATTTGCAATCTCTGAGGAAAAAGCGATTTGGTGTAATGCTGCAGGACAAGTTCCTTAGAGACAGTATTTGATACAGGTATATGTTTTGTTGGATCAGTAGGTTGTTCAGATGCAAAATCTGGAATCTCTGTAATTATAGGCGGCTGTGGAGTAGGAAGTGTGGTTCCAGATCTGAGATGAATATCATGAGTATTCAGGGCATAAGCTAGATGCTGATTGGCTTTTGCAAAATACATAGGTTGTTGTTGTTGCTAATTATTATTAGGGTTTGTCAATGGTTGAGCAGGAATAGGGGTTTGTTTTGGAGGGTCAGTATTTGTTGCAGGTGCTGTAGGAGGTGGCATGAGAGCCAGAGGTTGTGGCTGCTGAAGCTACAGGGAGCTAGGAGATTGGTTCTGCCATTGCTGTGGACTTCTCCATTGAGGATTCTACTGCCAGTTACCTAGGGGTGCAGTCCATTGTCCTTGTGGATACTACCAACCTCCTTAAGGAGATTGCCATTGAGGACTCTGATAGCTAGGCCAGTGAGGTTGAGAAGTATTCCAAGGTGGTATTGGGCCATATGTAGGTTGTCATTGGTTATTGTAATTAGAATAAGGATTACCAAAAGTCAAAGGGTTTTGAGGCATACCTTGTCTTTGAGCCCATGGTCACCTTTGTGCGACGAAGAATACTTGGTCATCATCACCTTCTACCATCTTAAAGTTAGTAGGTAACTGCTTAGCCTCCAGGTTAGCCACCATCTTACATCTACAGTCACGTTTCTTCTTATCTACAATGTGGATAGAACTCAACCAAGATTGTTTCAGCTTCCTCATGTTTCTTCCTAGCTTGCATAGTATCCAACTGTGTAGCCATATTGTTTATGATATCCTGCTTGAAGTCGGATAGAAAATTTGTGATCTCCATCCGTGAAACTCCATTAGTAGAATATTTTACCACTATGGTTTGATGACCTCTACCCTTCTTAGTATTTGCTCGAGAGTAGTTGAGAGATATTTTCTTGATATCATCCAAAGGTAGTTGGGTTATATCTCCTCCTCCCATCAGGTCTAGGGCATCTATATAGGTATCACTGATTCCTTTTAGGAAGAGTAGTTTTTGAGATTCTTCATTGAGAGTATGGTCTGAATTATTTTTCAGGGAAAACAAGAATCTTGAGATATAGTCTTCTAGACTTTCATCCTCCTTTTGTTGAATTCTGCATATATCATCTCCCTTACTACCACTCTTACAATATTCCTTGTATTTCTCAAGAAATTTTGTTTGCATGGCTACCCAACTATCAAAAACACCCCTTCCCAAACTCATGAACCATTAAACAACTCCTTTCAAAGTAGCAGGAAACAACTTCATCCTGTGAGCATCTGAAGTGTAATCATAGTTGCGACAGAGGATGTCAAACTCAAACAAGAAAGTGTCTAGGTCCTCTGTAACTAGTCCATAGAACTTGGGAAGCAATGAAGAAGGAATATTTTTAAGGTTATCATTATCTTGCTGGGCAATGATAGGAAACTCAAAAGCAGGAGGTGGATTAGGTGGATTTCGTGCCATATTTGCTTGATGGAGTATTAGAGCAAATGGATTTTCTTTAGGTTCTTCGTCAGCTGGGTCAAATGGAAATTCAACAAACAAGTTTTAAGAAAATGGATTGATATCTTGGTCTCCTTCTTCCTCAAATAGATTATAAGCTAGTTCAGGATTGTTATCAATGAATGGAAGGTTAGGGAGGAATCTTCCCAGAGCGTCTCTTCTTCTATGCATGCAATAGAATGAATGGTGAATTGAAGGAATTTTGAAAATGCTTGAATAACAGACTAAACTACTGCTAACAATGACTTATGATAGGTTCTTAGCTTGACACCATCCCCGACAACGACACCAAAAATGGTCATGCCCACAAAAGGATATAAAAGTCATGGAAAATCCTAACCTAGGAATTGGACATTCCAGCAGGCGACTAACATCTTCTTATGGTCGTTCATTTACTTTGTCAAACCAGGGAATACATACTTGAAATGGAGTAGCACTGTATGTGCACTGAGAACTAGTTTTAGTCATGATTTACCAAAAAAAAAAGCGTGAAAGGAATGCTACTTATGCTACAAGAATGTAATGCAAAGCCTTCTAAACTTAATCAAAGTAGAAACCATAAAAACTATAACTAAGAAGCAAACTATGAACCAGCCTTATGCTGTAGGAACAAACACAGGGATGGATTCCCAATGTTGCAGGAAAAATATAAGACTGAGTTTGCACTGAAACTTCAAGAATGAAATCTAACTTATGATCAACAGAAAATAAATGACTAACTAACTAACTACAGATACTTACTAAGTGGGCTCCCTTAGCAAGCATCAACTAATTATGCAAGAATTGAACTCAAAACTTCATCATCTTTTATTCATAAACTCATAATGATATACATTGTTCTGCTCATATGAAAACTAACAGAGGAAAACCATCTCATCTTAATAATACTAACTTTTACATACTCTGCTTGCTCACTTGCACAAGAGGAACACTTATTTAAACCAGAAAAACAACTAACTACCTAACTCTAATAGAGAAAGTCGTGGACATAAATGTATCCTGAAACCGATGAACATACTTCTCATAAATGAAAGCATATCCATTCAACCCAATCTAGGGAGAAGATTTAGCATTCCACTCTTTCCATATTAAATGATCATTTAGGTTTCTTCCCAACAATCTAGTCAGAGAGTCCTCGCTGGAACAACTTCCTCAACACCGTGCTGCAAACGGACTTCACTGCAAGGCCGAAGTCTGCTACACTTGACTCATTCATGCTCCCTTCAACAACCTACGATGCACATGGCAACAAAAGCGAAAGAAAACACGCGTGGCGAAAAAAATGATACATCCATTAACCACATATTAAATCTATCCCATTATTCAAAAACCACAAGCATTATATCAGTCTTTCGGGAAGTCAAACATGGTAATTAATAAGACACATAGAGACGTTAGGCTGCAGGAATGTAGGAATATATATTGCTATAGGATACTATCCATTTTTAGATAAAGAATCTTTAATAAAAGAGTTAAAACATCCACTAGCAATAAAAGTAGAGATATTAAAAATACATCATGATACACAAATTATGAGCATATCCCGAGCTCATCAATTGCAACCTGGGTAAGTGCACATAAATCATTGTGAATTAAGCTTTACAAGTACAAGATTTTTTGGAATTTTACATTTCCTTCTAGTATAGGAGAGGTAAGATAGTTAAACTGTGAATTAAGTTTTATGAGTACAAGATTGTTTGGAATTCTGCATTTGAGAAGTATAGGAGAAGTAAGATAGTTAAACATCATGCTACCCAAGAAGAAAGAACCTGAAACTAAAAAAGACATCATGTCACCCAAGAAGAAAGAACCTGAAACTAAAAAGGAAGAATATAAGGTTAAAAAGTGGTCCTTACAACAATCTATCCTGGATATACTCCTTGAATCAAATGATAGAGGATTTAAGAAAGTTTTTAAAGATGTGGCTCATGGTTGTAGAGATTCCCCTATCCCTATCTCTGGGTGGGAAATATTCTAGTACTTTTATGACAAAAAGGAGGAAAAGATTCAAGTGTCAAATCCATGGGAATTAGATTTGGCCAAGTAATTGTCTCAAATATTTTTATAGATGTAGAGTTCATCAGAGTATTGGCTAAAAATTATCACCTTGCTATTAAGTTTGTGAGATTTCCAGATGGTTTACCATTAGTTGTGTTGACTAAATCGATAATTATTGAATGTTTTCACTTAAACAAACAAGCCTTGAATAAAATTGAATTTCAAATAAGTGAAGAAGAATATACTAGATTGAAGAGAACCTATAGAAGTGATGAACTCCCCATTTACATGAAAAGGGGTGTGAACAACAGGGTGATTCCTATATTCCCTTTTGCTACTGAACCATTTGTTGTCACAAATTTCCAATTCTATTTCAAGAAAACTTACTTTTCTCTTGATCAAGTACTTAGGATAGATGCAAAAGATTGAATTCCAGTTAGTTTAATGATGATGGCTATGAGGATCTGAAACCATGAGACAAACATTGAATATGATTTTGCCTCATATCTTGAGAAAGCACTACATGAAGGATCTCTACAATTCAAGGAAAATACAACCCCCATAGCATTTAGGCAATATTTTTTTCTTTCCCACCTAATATTATACCAGAATAAAGATAGATGGACCAAAAGGATGTGTTTGGGTAAGATAGACTAGTAGAGGAATTTGTTTCCAGTGCAACGATGGTGTTATATATGGGACAACAAATGTAAGAATTAAAATTATGTGATATTCCATGATGACTTTGTGTACATAATTATGAGAATTTTTGGCCACCAACCACCAAGACTACACACACTTGTGCTACAACTATTAAGACCTTTTTCTTTGAAACCGGAGCAAGGCCACACTAATAAATTTGGTGATTTTTTTTTTCTACTAGATATCACAATAATTAAGATTTATGGATGCCCACTGGCCCCACATTTACTGCCAAAGTTTGTCCCCCTTCGATTAGCCTTTTTAGAGTTTATGTGGTAGATTCTATGGATGGAAAAGGATGTCTTGCATAAACAATGGAAGGGTGCATTTCTACCCAATCTAACAACATGTGGGTAACTATCAGTGGGATCTGATACACTTGAAGAGTTGTAGAATTATTTTAAAACAAGGTACTCTTTAGAGTCTGGAAAGGAAAGAGCTTTTGACCTTGAGGATCACATTAATTTTGTAAGACACACCATCCTTACCAAGGCTATGGTTACTCACTAGATTGATTATGAAGAAGATGTAATCATAAATTTTTTCACTCCTCGACAGGTATATGAGAGGAGGAGAAATTGGGAAATTGTGAAAAGGCTTGAGGAAGAAAAAATGATGAAGCACAATTATTTCTTGGGGTATTTCATAGAGGAATTAGATCCTCTCAAGAGGATTGAAATGATAATTGATAGGTTTCACAAATTATATAACACTACAACAAACTTGGGGATGGTGAAACCTACCAAATTATCTCCCAAAAGGAAAAGTTGTGTTGTAATTACATAACTAACTCTAGATATTGTTTAAGTATGTCATTATTTTCCAGGATCACCTCCTAAATGACCACCTTTAAAAAAAAAAAAGACACAAGAGATAGAACCACTTGTTTCCTATGAAATAAGTGAGGAGGTTGGAGATACAAAAGAAGTAGTTAATGTGTTAAGAAATTTGAAGGATGATGTTGAAGTGGACCAACCTATTCCTGAAACTGAAGACCATAGGCCTGAAGCTAGAGCTGATATTTAGGTACAAGGAGAAAGAGAAATGCATGAGGATGAGGGGGTAATTGCATCTCTCAAGTTCTTGGAAGATGATGAATTTATCAAAACCCTTGAATTTAAAGACTTTTGGATTAAGATGAAAATGAGAGAGTTTGAAGTGAGGGTTGAAATAAATAAGATGGGAGCTGAGGAATCCCAACATGACCAGATAGTATCCCAAACTTTTAATTAATTAAGGATTGATAATATTGATGTCATCCCACAAGAGGCTAAAGAGATGGTTTTGAAAAGTAATATACTTATTGTCCCTGGTATGGAATTAAGGAAAATGCTTTTACTTGATCAAGTGAGAACACAGGAAGACCCAATGTTGATTGCTGAATTTGACTCAGATGAAGGGGTAAGTTGCACTGGGTATAACCCTAAGATTGAAACCTTGGCATTCTAGGCCAAACAAAAGAGTACAGAAAATCCAAGGTTACTAAATGTAGTGCAAGAAATGAAAGGGACAACTATGGTGAAAACATTAAAGGATACATCTCCTCTAGAAGTTGCAATCATGGCAATGCATTCAACTATGTTCACCTAAGATGCAATTAAGGAGATGGAAGCTAGATTGGGAGAGTATGAAAAGCAATAGGAGTTTTTAAATGATGAAGTCAATAAGTTGTTCATGGAAAATGTGAATTTGAAGGAACAATTGAAAGGAGCATGCCCCTCATAGAAAAAGGAAATAATGTTATACCAGCATCCTCCTGCTCCACTAGTTGATATAGAAAGTGCTTCTACTAAAAAAGTGAGCATTCTTAGATAGGAGATTGAAGAGTTAAAGAAAGCCAACAATGAGGGTAAGGAAGGAGTGAATAAGAAAATTTGCAATGTTTTAGAGAAGGTCCTCAAGCATAGGATAAATCTAATTGTGGATAAGTTGGAAAGTGTGTATGATTGCTATAGCTCACTGACACAGGAAATTGATTAGATTAAAACACATGTACCCATACCAGATCCCCTTTTTAAGAACTAGCAGCCCATACACCACACATTGGTAACCTTGTGCAAAATATTACAGAGGAGTATTGAGGCTCCTACAACATTAAAAACTATAGAGCATATGGCAAAAATAGTTATAGATGAATTCCACTATATACAAGGAGAGGACCAAAAGATCAGAACAAGAATAGATTCATTTTATACTCTAAAGCAGTGTTTTGTGCCAATATTATTGAAAGATGATGACCACTTGAAGGACCTCAATGAATGGAAGAGTGAATTTGGACAGATTCTTCCACATTGCATCACTCACATACAAAAGGATGGTGAGTTGAGTCTTGGCAAGTTCGACTTAATCATGGATGGAGTAATAGCATTGGATGCTAGATATTCTAAGTTTATCATGGATGGTAGGGCATTACTAGACAGTCGATCGAAGGTTCACCTTGTAAATATATTGAAAATTCAAGAATAAAAATGGCCACATGATTATACAGTGTACAAGTGGGAGTAGAAGTATTTGGGTCCTCTTGAATAGTAGGCCTTGGGGCTGTCATAGTGGAAGAACCGCACATTCAGATACACTAATATGGAGAAAGTACCTTGAACAAATCTTCAGTGATCATGGGTGCCTTATGAAGATTAATGAACTATGGTGTCATGAGTGCTACAAAATTCATTAGTTATCTACTTTCTCTGTTTTATGTTTTAAGAAAAACTAATGTTTAGTTTAGTTTAGTTTTCATGAAGGGGCATGAATTTTGAAAAGATGCCATATTTTGTAATGGTCTGAATCTTGTTACTTCTCTTATAAAAGAGAAACCAAGACCAAATTTTGATATCATCATCATAGGAATTTATAGAAACATATATGGGGATACTTATGTTATATTGTAAAATCTATTTGAAGCAATCAATGGAAAATAAGATTTAATCTAGTGCTCAAATTCTGATCTCAATTCTTTGTTGATAATACTGTGTATGATTGGTATCAATTATTTGTTCATAATCATCCGCATTTCTAATTACATTGCATTACACATATTTCAAATTCAAAGCATTACTTCACATTGCATAACAAATAACTAGATGTTGATTGATGAAAAAATTTCAATTACAATATAGTTTTTACAAATTCAACCTAAGAAGTTATGAAATTACTTCACATTGCATAATTAATAACTTGGAGGAGCTACCAATTGCATTTTCTTGTCATGGCATTCCATGAGACCACATTTCTTTGAGGCATTTTTTCAAATAGTTCACTTCCTTGTCTATGCTACTACATTTTTCATACATATTTTCTACCAAAACATTTTATCAAATAGTTCACTACCTTGTTGCTATGGGTAAAAGCCTAAAACAAGTGCTTTCGAATAAGCTATGGATTCTTGGAAAAAATCTATCAAAGCATAATAGGAAGAAATAGTATAGAGAAGGAAGTGAACTATTTGAAAAAATGCCTCAAGGAAATGTGGTATCATGGTGATGGAATTCCATGATAATCCATAACAATTTTCTTGTCATGGAATTCATCATGGAATTCCATCACCATGAGACCACATTTATTTAAGGAATTTTTTCCAAAGTTCATTTCCTTGTCTATGCTACCACATTTTTCATACATGTCTACCAAAGCATTTTATCAAATAGTTAATTGTCTTGCTGCTATGGCTAAAATCCTAGAAAGAAAGTGATTTCAAGAAAGTTATGGATGATTGGAAAAAATCTATCAAAGCATAATAATAAGCAACAAGATATGGTCTCATGGTTTTTTATTGGTGTGAAAATCAATGTGATTTTTTTTGGTAATTTTGCTATTTGAAATGGGGAAAAATATGTGTGGCCAGTTTTGTGTATTTTTTAATTGTAGGATTCTCACAGTTAGTGAAAAAATTAGTGTTCATGGAGGAATGAAAAAGATGCATAGAGCCTTTGAATTATACATGTACTGTGCAATGGCATTGAATCATTTAGTAAACCATTTTTTCTTCATTGGGCAGAATTTTCTTATGGAATAGTTGACTGAGATAGCTCTTGTTTCAATTGACCAACCTCTCATGAAATATTATTCATATTATAATATTGAATGATGTTTTCATAGTAAAGGTGATTATGACACCACTTACTAATTCTACATGGCATCAATCAAGGAAAGCTAGAGGCCACAAGATTTTGTTAACATGTTCAATTGAAGATGGGAGATCTTAAGAGTTCTCTCTCAAAATTTGAAAAGGTTATAGAGGTCCACCTTTAGAACTATGAGAGCTTAAAAGCTATAGGGAATACATATGCTCAGCAAGGGTGGGCAGAGAAGGCTTTGGAAATTTTAAGAAAGGAAACTCTCATAGATCCATGTGATTTCCATGCATTTATCAAGATGGGTGAGTTATTAATATCGATAGACCCCAATGCAGCCTTAGATTCTCTTAAGACAACAAAGCCTCTTTTGAAGAAGAGAAAAGAAGAAGTACTCATTGAATTTTTAAACAACATTGGGGTTCTTCATTTTGAGCATGATGAACTAGAGTTGGCTCAACAAACTTTTATGGAGGCTTTAGGAAATGGCATTTGGGTTGAATTCATAAATAAAAACCCCAGTGCCAATTCTGCAATTTTTTCTATGCACTTTAAGGATAAGTAATTCTTCCATGGACTAGAAGAAGGTGGTGTTTCACTTGAGTTACCATGGGATAAAGTCACAACACTATTTAATCTTTCTAGGTTGTTTCAATAGCTACATGATACTGAAAAGAAAATCTTTTATATAGGCTAAAAGTGTTCAAGTTTCCTGATTATGTGGATGCATATCTACGGCTTGTAGCCATGGCTCAGGCTTAGAATGATACCCAAATAAGAATAGAATTGATTGGGAATGCACTTAAGATGGATAAAAACTCATCAAATGCTTTATGTATGCTTGGAAACATGGAGCTGAAAATAGATGGCTGGCTTAAATAAAAAGAAACAATTAAAGTAGCATCCCAACTTGTCTTGGTTGATGAAGCAAAACAAAAAGTTGAAGAAGAACAAAGGATTAAGATGGAAAGGAGAAAGCAAGAGGAAGAACTTCGGTAGGTGATGCAACAAGAGGATCAATTTGAACGTGTGAAGGAATTATGGAAGAGTAAGTGTAAGGACATGGATTATGATGAAGATGAGACTAGTCAGTCTAAGAAGAAACAAGAGAAGGAAAAGAAGAAAAATAAGAAGGATAAGGACCACAAGGCTTATGATTCTTATATGGAAGAACCTGATATTTCCATGGAAATGAGTGATAAGGCATAAGATGATGTAGAAAATTCCCAAGATCTTCTTGCAGCTACCAGCCTAGAAGACTTTGATGATGGTGAGACAAATTCTCCAGTTTCAACAAAATCACAAAGGATACATGCATACTTTTATTCTGAAGATGATGAACCATTTTAGAAATAGACTATGAGAGAAGATGATCCATATGATGATGATGTCTAGGATTCCTGAGCTTTAACCAAACCTAGCTCCTATTTTCCAAAAGAAAAATATCCAAGGCCCATGGGAAAATAATGATGAGCATTTGAGTTTCAACTTGGTTTCATTTTGAAAAGGAGAGATTAGATTGTACAAGATTTGTTTAACAACAGAATAATTTAATCTACCTATTTGGGACTGTAAAATAAAAATAGATGAATTAATCTATTTTCAATTATAGGTTCTTTTAATCTATAATATGATAGAAAGATAAAGCATAATACATTGAAGGACATAGAAAATTTTCTAAAATAAAGACTAAAATAGGTTGCCTATAAAAAATAAGAAAGAGGAAAAATGAAAAGATAACATATGGATGATTCATTTGAGGCTTTTGATAAGATCTCATTTAACTATGTGAAATGGTTGGAAGGGAAAAATCATATTTGATTGACTAAAATTTTAAGGTACAACCTATCCATCGTCATTGTATGCATCATCTTCTCTTGGAATCTATTGAAACTCAAATGCTCATTATTCATTTCCCATGGGCGTTGGGGATTTTTCTCTTGCAAAATAGGAGCTAGGTTTGGTTAAAGCTCAGGAAGCCTAAACATCATCATCATATGGATCATCTTCTCTCAAAATTTGTTTCTACAATGGTTCATCATCTTCAAAATTAGAGTATGCATGTCTCCTTCGTAATTTTTTTGAAATTGGAGAATTTGTCTAGCCATCATTAGAGTCTTCTAGACCTGCAGTTGCAAGAAGATCTTGGGCATTTTCTACATCATCTTGTGCCTTATCACTCATATGATTTTCCTAATCTTCCATAGAAACATTAGGTTCCTCCATATGGGTATGTGCAAGATCATGATGGGCCAAAAAGTGGTGATATGATAGGTATGTGTAGGCTATGTGGCCGACAACTTTTTTTTACCCAAAATTGATGAAACAAAAAGGGTTTTTAAAGGAGATCCTAAGATTTCCACCAATATAAATTATGATTTACTTTGAATTTAATAAATTATTATTATTCATTTCTATTTGAATTACAACTAAAGTCTTGATTGATAGGATGATTGAAAAACATCTATAGCTTTCAAAAAATATCTCATTTTTTGAATCTGAAATATGTGTCACATTATATGCTTCACATACTATAAGATTAAAAAAAAAATTGAATTTCATGAAGTTTTGACCAAGTTAAGGTGGTCAGACATATGATTTTTAATAATTTTTAAAAGTTGTAATAAAAAAATCATAATTAATTATTTACTTGTAAAAAAATTACAAAAAAACATGCATCACATTGGGACATGAGTCCTCCACTTATATCTAAAATCTTATAAAAAAATATTATCATTTTATTGTGGTTAAGGTGGTTAGACAGACACCTAGTTCTTATTTTTTCCCTAAAATTTAAGTACTACTGCATTGAAATTTTAAATTTTCACCAAATAGATTAAAAGACCTAGTAGTTTAGAAACTACATTCAATTTTCTACGATTTTATTCTTACATATTTTTGAAATAATATAGATAACTTATTCAAAATTTTAAGTTAAGTTGCCTAACTCTAATTATTTTGAATTTTCACCACTTAAGGGCCTATTTTTTCCATGATGATCCTACATACCCATATAAGAATCATAAGCCTTGTGGTCCTTATCCTTCTTCTTTTTCTTCTTTTCCTTCTTTTGTTTCTTCTCAATCTGACCAACCTCATCATCGTCATCATCCTTGTCCTTACGCTTACTCTTCCATAATTCCTTCACTCATTCAAATTGCTCCTCTTATTGCATCACCCACTGAAGTTCTTCCTCTTGCTTTCTCCTTTCCATCCGAATTCTTCGTTCTTCATCAACTTTTAGTTTTGCTTCATCAGCCAAGACAAGTTGGCATGATACTTTAATTATTTCTTTTGCTTTAAGCTAGTCATCTATTTTTAGTTCCATGTTGCCAAGCATACATAAAGAATTTTATGAGTTTTTATCCACCTTAAGCGCATCCCCAGTCAATTCTAGGCTTGGTGCATTGTAGAAATATATTCCAATAGAAAATGACAATGGATAAGGTACCTCAAAATTTTAGTCAACCAAATATGCTTTGTCCCTTCCAAATCCACTTGACATACTTAAATGATATCTTATCAAAAACCTCAAATGAATCATCTGTATGTTATCTTTTCATTTTTCCTCTTTCTTATTTTTTATGGGAAACCTATTTTAGTCTTTATTTCAAAACATTTTATGTGTCCTTCAATGTATTATGCTTTATCCTTCTATCAGATTTTAGATTAAAAGAACCTATAATTGAAAATAGATTTATTCATCTATTTTTATTTTGCAGTCCCAAATAGGTGGATTAAATTATTTTTTTGTTAAACAAATCTTGTACAATGGGTATGTGTAGGATCATGATGGGCCAAAAAGTGGCAAAGTGAAAAAACTTATGTTTTGCATCGACTAAAAAATGCGAAAATACTAAGTTGACTTGTTCTAGCTTGGGTGTCAGTACATTGCTCCAAAGCAATGCCCAAGGCAAGAATCAGATATCGGATATCTGATTTGATTCGGGTATAAATAGATATTGAAGTGGGCTTTCTAAATCATTTGAATCATTTTAAAGTTGAGTGCAAGCAGTGAGAGCGACGTTTACAGATCAGGTATCCAATTTCAAGAAGATATCTAATTTCCAGGGTAAGTTTTTGGTTTTATTTTTTTTTAATCAATTTTTGTATTAGTTTTCTATAATTTTACATAGTCTTTTATGGATTTTTATTAAAAAGTAGGGTTTTTTATTGATTTTTATTAAAACTAGAGTTACAATGGATTTTTATTAAAAACTAATATTTTTTATGGATTTTTATTAAAAACTAGTGTTGTTTATGGATTTTTATTAAAAACTAGAGTTTGTTATGGATTTTTGTTAAAAAGTAGGGTTTTTTTTGGATTTTTATTAAAAACTAGGGATTTTTTTTACAATAATTTCATTTATATTGTGTAATTTCAATTAGATTAATTAGTTTTTAACTTTAATCAGGTATTATGGCTGAGAATGAAAATGCACAGATGCCAAATGCTCCACCACCTCTGCGACCATCAATTGAAGACTTAATTGGTGAAAAATTGGAGCAATTGAGGGGCATTTGTGATGTTTATAAGACAATCCCTAGATTATCCCAGATGACAAACACATTGTAGGAAATAATTAAAAATATAGAAACCCTCTCCACCCAACATAATGCCTTTCTTTCATGGTGAGAAACCATGAGGGAATATTACTCTTGTGGATTGCCTTACGATGATGTGAAATATCTCCAAATAACAAAAGCCCAAATAGCCTCTTTATTCATTAACCCCTGCACCAGTTTGCCAGTTAATGTTAATAAACCAAAACTTTCTATAAAATGGTGCATGAATAAGGACATTGTAGATAACTTTTGGGATCGTTGGTGTATGGTTTTTGATAAACCACCCAACAACAATAGTGATATACCATTTTACTTTACTAAAAAATTATATGCTGAGTTTGTGTTAGCACATCATGTCAATTACTTTGACATTAAACCCTTCCAGGGTGTCGGTGGGGGTATGCCCCAAGATAGACTAGGGGTAGTTGGAGTAGTCCAACGACCATATGTTCCCCCTCCTCCCCTTCCTCCACCACCTCCAGTACATCATCCAAATATTATTGAGGATGCAACCACACAGACTATTCAGGCTAATCTTGAGTGGTTTTCTGGTTTCTCATACTTCTATAGTAGCTCAGACACATTCTGGTGATGGATCAATTACTGTTGCATCCTCCTCCTCAGGTCCACATATTTATGTGCCACTGGATATGCTTGGGTCCTCTTGTACAACGCGTTGAGCATCCCTTGGACACTTCTGATTATGACCTCCATGATGTGAACATTATAGGATATCAGACGTAGGGGAGTGGAGTGCACCCTACAGAGTCCTCTCCTGCTAGAGAGGGGGGCATTGGAATAGTGACACAAGTAAGATTTAAATTATAAATTCATAACTTGTATTTGTTTTTAAATGAATATTAATAAGATATAGTATCAAGTATTAATATTTATTTACATGGTCTATTTAACAGTTGATTTCTGAGGAGGAGCTCACACAGGTGACTGATAGCACCCTTAGGGCCATTTCATTTGGCCTCAACATGCACACAATATATATTTTTCACTCACTCAATTACATTTTGTTATTATATACTTGCTTGTCATTTGAATTTTCATTAATGAAATTATATAATAACTTATATGTTTATCTTATTTTACTCTTGTAGGAAATACCTAATGTGAGTGAGGTGCAGCCTTGTCCAGACTCTAGAGGTGCAATGTTAGATAAGGGGAAGGTAGTTGAACTCAAATTCGATTGAATTAAGATTTTTAAGATCTTATATTGATTATACATACATAGACATAGATTGGTAGTTTCATATGTAGAATTTTGTCATTTTTATGTATCAGCGGTTATGAGCTATACATCATTGCTTACAAGTGTCACAACACCTGAAGGAGTGGGTATTGGAACAACTCAAGGAGTAGGTGTTGAAACACCTCTAGGAGGAGGTGTCAAAACACTTGAAGGAGATAAAGAAAAAGATCAGCCTAAAGAGGTATGCATTTATTTTATTGTGTTTGGTAAATATGTTCCTATTACCGACAATCATATGCTAACTTGGATCAATTTTATGTTTTTGTTCACATATATAGATTGACATTTCAAAAATTGGTTTGGTTGGTTGTTTTAGAGGGGCATATTCTATGACTCCTAACCCTTTGAAGAGACGTATATTTTAGGTAATCGAGATTTCAATTTTAGAGTTCATTTAAAATTCAATGTATATTGATTTTGATGTTAACTATTTGATTTTAAATTATATAGTATAATCTCAATTGTGGTTTGAATTTTTCTTGTGCAACTACCTTCAAAGCCAAAGAGTGCTTCAAAGAGGCTCCATTTTGATGATCCACCAGTAGTTTAGGATGAGATAAACATCTTTCCATGTAAATTTTGAATAGATATTGAGATGGTATATGCCATATTTTGTAAAAAAATGTTTGAGTTGGTGTCGATGCCATTTTTGTATATGGACATACACTTGATTAATGGATAATTTGATATATAGAAGTTGACAATTGAAATTTAATTTGTCCCTCATGTCCATGATTAAACTCTTTGAAAATTTAATCTTGAGCAATGGTTAAATATCAATGTACAATAGCATAAAAAAGAATGGCTATATTATGTAGTTTATATTCATATCGTTGATTACATTGCATTGCACTTCTTTCAAACTCAAAGTATTACTTCACATTGCATAACTAACAACTAGATGCTGATAGATGAAAAAATTTCAATTACAATAAAGTTTTTACAAAGTTAACCTAAGCAGTTATGCAATTACTTCACATTGCATAACTAATAACTAGGAGTAACTGTCAATTGCATTTGCTTGTCATGGAGTTCTATGAGACCGCATTTCTTTGAGGCTATTTTTCAAATAGTCCACTGCCTTGTCTATGCTACCACATTTTTCATACATGTCTACCAAAGCTTTTTATCAAATAGTTCACTAGCTTGTTGCTCTGGCTAAAAGCCTAAAACAAGTTCTTTCAAACAAGCTATGGATGCTTGGAAAAATTCTATCAAAGCATAATAGTAAGCAATAGCATAGACAAGGGAATGAACTGTTTAAAAAAATGCCTCAAAGAAATGAGGTCTCATGTTGATGGAATGCCATGACAATCAAAAGAAATTTTGATTCTCATGGAATTCCATCACCATGAGACCTCATTTCTTTGAGGTATTTTTTCAAGTAGTTGATTTCCTTGTTGATTGTCATGGCATTCCATCACTATGAGACCTCATTTCATTGAGGGATTTTTTCAAATAATTCACTGTGTTGTCTATGCTACCACATTTTTCATACATGTCTATCAAAGCATTCTATAAAATATTTAATTTCCTTGCTACTATGGCTAAAAGCCTAAAAAAAGTGCTTTCAAACAAGTTATGGATGCTTGGAAATAATCTAACAAAGCATAATAGTAAGCAATAATATAGACAAGGCAATGAACTATTTAAAGAAAATGCCTCAAAGAAATGTGGTTTGATGGTGATGGAATGCCATGGCAAGAAAATTGATATAAATTATCATGGAATTTCATCACCATGAGACCACCTTTTTTTTAGGAATTTTTTCAAATAGTTCACTACCTTGTAAATGGTAGCACATTTTTTGTACGTCTACCAAAGCATTTTATTAAGCAGTTCACTACCTTGCTGCTATGGCTAAAAGCCTAAAATAGGTGTTTTCAAACAAGCTATATGGATTCTTGGAAAATGGTGCAGGAGCACCTTGGAAATAGAGGACTAGTTGATTGTTAGTTGATGCAACCAAGGATGGCAAACGACTCACTTTCACAATACAAGGGATTCCTAAACACCTTTCTCAACTTAAATCTCAGATATCTTTAACAAATCCTGCAACTAATCATCATTCTAGACACCCATTTTAGTCCCCTTCAACATACTTCCAACTCACATAGGACTCCTTTGGAACAACTTTGACAAATCATGCAAACTATGTTGCTCAACCTAGCCAAATAAGCCAAATTTTCAAAGCAACCACCCTTGGAACACTTCACAGACCCTAAAACTTGTTGGGGAAGCACTCAATAGATGAAAAAACCTCAAATTTTCCCATTTATCCTCTAGAACTTTCCCTCTAAGACCCTATTCCCCAAAACCCTCAGATTGCTCAAATTTGGCAAGGGTTTATTGAAAAACCTACTGGTAGACTTCCCTAGACTTTACCACAAACTCCAACACCCTTGAATAACCCTACACAAGCTTAAAAGAGTAAGAAAAGTGACCACCCTCAAATAATTTCCACTTTTACCCTCTCTAACCTCACTTTTTAATGTAAAAACACCCCAAATGCCATCTAGGGCATCACCAAAAATAATAATACTGACCTCCCCTACACAAGAAACAATGCAAAAATTCTTATCTATCATAACTAAGCATATCCACCAAGTTATAGCATCATACAATGGGTGGAAGGATTAAAATTCCATTTTAAATGCACTCAAACCCTTGGAACAGGGCTCACAGACCAAACTCCAGTAAAATGCCTCTTAAATGCACAAAAAATGAATGAAATTACTTCAAAATAAGTTTGTGAAGAAGTTAAATCTGCTGCCCACAAATTTCCATTAAAAAAAAAGTAACAAGCTATGGTCTCGTGTGGCTTCTTTTCGCAAGAAAATCAACATTGGAGTTCGGTTGGAGGCCGAAAACTACTTGTAAGGGCATAAATAAATCTTTTTCTACAACTCGTATGACCAAACTGACTATTCCATCATGTCCGGATGCACACGTTTAGGTTAGGTATGGTCCCATTTTTCACCCAAATAGGCCGAAGCAGTCCAAGCTACGTTCAATCAGTGAAATCCTTTAAGAGTCCAAAGTGCAGAAGGGCAGCAATCTTTGACAGACCGTTACTTAGAAACCATGATGCCTTGAAATTTTTTGTCTGAAGCTACAAGATCATGTTGGGCCCCTCTACAATAACCTCTCTCGGTTTTTGCTATCTTTGAGGCGTTTTCCCGTGGTGATGAGTTTTCAGTTGAGGGAAAAGTTGTCAGATGCAAGTAGTGTAAAGTTGCAAAGTGGTGCAACTTTCATTTTGCAACTTGTACGACCAAACAGATTGTTCCAACACGTCCAGATGAGTATGTTTACACTAGGGATGGTCCTCTTTTGCACCCAAATATGCCAAATCACTTCAAGCTACATTGGACCAATGATTTTCCTTAAGAGTCCAAAGTGCTAAAAGGAAACAATATTTGAAGGGCTATTTCTCAGAAACCGTGATTCTTATAGACTCTTCGTTTGAGGCTACAAGATTGTGTTGGGACCATTTGCAATAACCTCTCTCATTTTTTTCTATTACGAAGGTGTTTTCCTGTGGTGATGAGTTTTCAGTTGATGGAAAAGTTGTTAGATACAAGCAGTGTAAAGTGTCAAAGTGGTGTGACTTTCATTCTGGAACTCGTATGATCAAACAGACTGTTCTAACATGTCCATATGGGTACTTTTACGCCAGGGATGGTCCTTTTTGCACACAAATATGTCGAATCACTCCAAGCTACATTGGACTAGTGATTTCCCTTAAGAGTCCAAAATACTAAAAGACAACAATCTTTGAAGGGCTACTTCTCAAAAACCATGATGCTTACAGACTCTCCATATGAGGCTATGGTATCAAGTTGGGACCATCTACAATAGCTTCTCTTAGTTTTTTCTATCTTGGATGTGTTTTCCTGTGGTGATGAGTTTTCAATTGACAGGAAAGTTGTCAAATGCAAGCAGTGTAAAGTTGCAAAGTGGTGCAAGTTTCATTCTACAACTCGTATGAACAAATAGACCATTCCATCACATCTGATGGGTAATTTTATGCTAGGGATGGTCCTCTTTTGCACCCAAATACACTGAATCACTCTGAGCTACATTGGACCGGTGATTTCCCTTAAGAGTCTAAAGTGCTAAAAGGAAACAATCTTTGAAGGGCTGATTCTTAGAAACCACAATGCTTATGGAATCTTTTTCTAAGTATATGGGATTGTGTTGGGACCATCTACAATAACCTCTCTTGGTTTTTACTATCTCAGAGGCGTTTATCCGTGGTGATGAGTTTTCAATCTAGGGGAAAGTTGTCAAATGCAAGCAATGTAAAATTGAAAAGTGGTGCAAATTTCATTATGTAACTTGTACGACCAAACAAACTGTTCCAACATGTTCAGAGGGGTACGTTTATGCTAGGGATGGTCCTCTTTTGCACCCAAATATGTCGAATTACTCCTAGCTAAATTGGACTAACAATTTCCCTTAAGAGTCCAAAGTGCTAAAATGAACCAATCTTTAAAGGGTTATTTCTCAAAAATCGTGATGCTTACAAACTCTCCGTCTGAGGATATGGGATCATGTTGGGACCCTCTACAATAACCTCTCTCAGTTTTTTCTATCTCAGAGATATTTTCTCGTGGTGACAAGTTTTCACTTGAGGAAAAAGTTGTCGGCGTGCCGTGTAAAGTTGCAAAGTGGTGCAACTTTCATTCTACAACTCGCTTGACCAAAATGAACTATTCCAACATGTCTAGATGGGTACTGCTTATAAGCTAGGGATGGTCCTATTTTGCACCCAACTAGACTGAATCACTTTGAGCTACATTGGACTGATGATTTCCCTTAAGAGTCCAAAGTGCTAAAAGGAAACAATCTTTGAAGGGCTATTTCTTGGAAACCATGACATTATAGACTTTTTTTTGAGGCTATGGGATTGTGTTTGGACCATATACAATAACCTCTCAATTTTTTTGGTCTTAGGAGGAATTTCTTTGTGGTGATGAGCTCTTCGTTGAGGCAAAGTTGTCAACACAGCAAAGCAGTAAAGTTGCAAGTGGTGCAACTTTTCATTCTCGCGAACTCATATGACCAAACAAAATTTCCAACACATTAAAATGAGTACTTTTATATTTGATGGTTCTCTTTTCACCCAAATAATGCCTCAAATTATTTCTGAGCTACATTAGACTAGCAATTTCCCTTGAGAGTCCAAAGTGCTAAAAGGCCATACCATCTATTGTATGGTTTTTATTTGGATGGTATGTCCATGGTAGATGTTATTAGGATTGTATAAGGTGACTATGTGGGTTTAAAGAGCTAGAAAGGTCTGTAGTTGAGCTGGTGAGTTGCCATGCATGGCAAAAATGAGTGAAATTAGGTGAAAAATGGTGGTTACAAAATGCTAATGTCAATGAAACGTGGGGGTAGCAAGATCTAAGGTTGGAACAAGCTTATGTAGGTCCTAATAGATGTTTTTTATGAGTTTATAGGGTGTGGCAAGGTTGGAAACATTGATTTCCTTAAAAACCTCATGAAAGTTGCTAAAAATGAGGGTTTGTTGAAATAGAGATTTAGAAAGCATATCTCACCATAACAAATTATGGTTTTGGTACTTTGGTAGGATGTTTAATGCTGCCTCATAAAAATTTCAGGTTTGGGAAGTGTTTAAATATAAGTCTCTTTGTAAAATGGGCCTATTTTAGTGAAGTTACACCCAAGTTTGGGTTTGAGGATCAAATCGGAGTTTGAATCATCTTTAATTGTAATCATGCTATTTAAATCCACCTAGCTCTTGCATCAGAAAACTCTTACCCAATAAAATTGATCATGCACACCCAAATACCTTGTTTCCACTTTGCTAGATCAAAGACTCAATTACATTGGAAATGACCTTCACATGACCTTTTTACATTTTTTTGGAAAAAGTGGCAAGCCATTGTAATTTATTATATATAAATAGGAGATATTACAAAACCTAGTTCAAATGAGCATACCAATAGGAAACAACCAGGAAGAAAACCTCTGGTTGTAGGTCAATTAAGTACAAAAAGCTCTTATAGAATCATCCCAATAACAATAACAAAGCATACACCTGTATGACTATTTCAACCTATGAGTTTCCAAAGCATAGACCCCTTTACATTTTAAACATACCCTTTATATAATGCCATACATTTGACCCATATTTCAAAAAACATCACTAGATATAGATTATGCCCATACATAGTTATGACCTTTTTACATTGTTTTACATTTAAAAATTCAAATTTTACAAAATTTTCCTATTGGAGGCATTCAGGGCACAATCTTCCACAAGAGTAGTATGTTGACATTCTAAAGTGACAAGCACTTGTACAAACCATCAAGGTAGCAGTTAAACTACATACAATAGAAAAGATGCTTACAATAACCAATCTATATTATTGTAATTTGTCGCATACCTCTTCGAAAGGATTAGAGATATCTATTGTTGCAGCAGGTCCATGATCAATCATGCCAGGAATATCACAAAAGTTGTCAAATGATAAATCTATATCATCACAATAGAAAATATTCTTATACTAACAAATCCATATTAATCTAAACAACCTAAATGATGATGAGTTGGTAATGCAAACTATAAAAAATGCTTAGAATAACCAATCTATATTATTCTAAATGACCTAATTGATGATGAGATGTTAATGTAAACTATAAAATATGCTTAGAATAACAAATCTGTATTATTGCAATTCATGGCATACCTCCCAGATCGAGCGCCTATTGTTGCAACAGTCCATGATTGATTGTGCCAAAAATATCGTAAAATTTGTTGAATGATAAATATATATTGTCACAATAGAAAAGATGCTTAGACTAAAAAATCTATATTAATCTAAAACAACATAAATGATGAGATGAATTGGTAATGAAAACTATAAAAGATGCTTTTAGAACAAATTTAATCTATATTATTCTAAATGACCCACTACGATGAGATGGTAATGCAAAGTATAAAAGATGCTTCAATAGCCAATCTATATTATTGTAATCTATCGCGATACCTCCAAAAAGGGATCAAAGTTGGCTATTGTTGTAGCGGGTCCATGATCAATCGTGCCAGGAACATTACAAAAGTGGGAAAATGAGAAATCTATATTGTCACAATAGAAAAGATGCTTAGACTAACATATCTATATTAATCTAAACAACTTGAATGATGATGAGTTGGTAATGCAAACTATAAAAGATGCTTAGAATAACCGGGCCTATATTATTCTAAATGACCTAATTGATAAATGAGATGGTAATGCAAACTATAAAATATTATTTGGACAAAACAATCTATATTATTGTAACTGTGCATACCTCGAAAGGATCGCTAGTTATTGTTGCAACAAGTCCATGATCAATCATGCCAAAAATATCACAAAAATTACATACAAAATATCACTCTTCAATAAAGACACCTACATTGCAATAGTATACAAAATATCAATATTAAATAAAGAGCACTAATGAACGTAAGCATAATGAACCCAAGCATTGTACCTTCCATTCTTGAATATGCTATTCAAGTGTGCCCAAAAGGGTCATCTCTTTGCTTAAGAGTATCCAATATTGCTTCATGATCAACATTACTAAGTGTCCATAGTTGTTTTGTTTGTGGTTTGGCATGATGCTTCAACAACTTAACATTTCTTGCTATAACAAGGTGCGAATACATGAGAATGGTTTTTTGTTTCTCGTAGTCTTCAAATGGAAGTATGCCATTCTTTCTAATCATGTATGTTCACAACCAGGTTCCTACAACCACAACTAAACCTGTAGGATACACGAACCCATCATCATCTTTCATCATTTGTTTTAGCTTATGCTTTACTCGCACACATCAAGCCAACCAATAGCTTGATCTCTCTTCATTCCCCAACAATGTAACAACTGCAAAAAAATGTCTTGGCTATAGTAGATCTGAAAGCCGGTTGTAATCAATTGAACTTTCCATTGTGTCATTTGTCATGGATATAGTTTGAGATAAAGGAGTTGGATACTGTGGAACCCATGTATCCACCCACTCACTTGACTCCCATTGATCCCACTCGTACTAAATACAACTCTGACAAAAACAAGCCAACTCTCATGTCCAAATGGTCCATGTGCTTGTATTTGAGCTTCAAAATGAATTCATCTTTGAAGAATCTTTGATTATATGACAATCCAATCTTCCCCCCACTATACCCTCCTTAGCCAACCAAAAGAATATGTGCACTATTGAATCAAGTGTCCTCCCCTGTGACAATGCTGAACTACACCAATAAAAAATAGAGCATGCATCACTAAATTTTGCTCCTGAAATCTTCAATTGATCCTTAACTAGAGCTCTCTCTACACATGCACCTGCTCCATCATGCTCCCCTTTCCCATGCCCAACTTAAGAAAAACTCCAAATATGAGGTACACCCCTCTCTACATGCATTCTACTCAACCAATAAAACATACAAGCATTCTTGAATTGACCTGTGCAGTTATCTAACCAAATGAGATGTTGGCCTAGTGCTATATCATGCTCCTGCATGAACTCAAAAATTCT